>JAODUP010001219.1:0-157067 GCA_025642065.1 Paralvinella palmiformis
TTTGTTAGGGAAAAAAGTTGTGAAAGGTAATTTTTGGGGGGTAAGGGGTCAAAGTAGGGTCCGACCCCTGTTTCCATGTGGCAGATACAATTTTGTAACTTTTCATGAATAAACTTGTTAGAGTATATTACACACTTCATTTTCATGGTTGATGTGTTTGCTTACCTTGAAAAGTGACGATATAACGGCCCTTTCTACATCCCCTACCCCCAAAATATGCCCATTTTCGGAAAATTCCATTTTCACACAAAAAGGGTTAATACACGACTATAAGGAAAAATCAGAGGTGGCATCCACCCAGGGAGGATGGGCCCACCTATGGGCTAATGATATAGGGTCGATGCCAGCTTGTAACCCAAAGTGATTTGATACTTGTGATTTTGGGTCTCTGCCTCTCTACTATTACCTATTGCTTGTTTTAGTACTGACCACGTGTTTTTCATATTGTTTTTATTTAATTCTAGGAGATGGGAGTAATAGTTTCTTTTTAGCTCGCGCTTGGCTTTATTGAATAAATTCAAGTAATTTTTATAGCATTTAATGTTTTCGTCGGTTGGTTTACTAAGTTTCTTTTTAAATAACTTTGCCTTATCTCTGGCAGATGCCAATAATCCGGTTGAGACCCATGGGTCACGTTTCATGTATTTCTTATTGAATCGTGTTTTAAGCAAAGGAAATGTTTCGTTGAATATAGTTTTATAGATTGACATGAATTTATCATAAGCGGAGTTAGGACAATCATAATTTATTATTTCAGAAAAATCCCTATCACATAGCAATTGTTTAAATTTTGTCATGTTGGTTTCAGTAAATTTCCGTTTAGTAATGAATGTAGGTTTATCGGTATTTCTGTTTGAATCATTTACATATAGAATGTACCGAAGTGATCCGCCACATCAGTTAAGATAATTCCCGATAGTGTGTCTTTGCAGGTCAGATTAGAATAGATATGATCAATCAGGGTACCCGACGTGTGGGTCACTCTGGTTGGCTTGTGAATAACTGGCAAAAAACCTCGAGATAGAATACCATCAACATAGTCCCTTGTTTTATCATTAGTTCCATATTTCAATAAGCAAATATTAACATCACCAAGAATCAGGCTTGATTTACCCTCAGTATTGATAATTTCCATAATATCAAACAGTGTAGATGTAAATACATCAACATCGGCAGATGGTAGAGTGTTGGGTCTATAAATGACACCAGCGATTATTTTCTTATGAGATTCATTTTCCACTTCGACAAACAGGGATTCATAAACACGTGGAATGAATACGCTCAAGTCTTCCCTAACTTTAAAATTAATCGAGTCTTTTATAAATAGACCCACGCCACCTCTACCATCCTCATTTCTACAGCGCGTTATGATATTGTGATATCCAGGGAGAACGATGCGGGGGTCTCTGTCAACACGAAATACCTCACTCACTCCAATTACATCAAAGGAAATTCCTTGTTATGCAAATCACATACAAGATTATAGAACGCATCCCAATTTGACGATAAGCTTCTACAGTTTAAATGAAAACTAGATAGAGTAATCAGTTATACCTGTTATCTACCTGGACCTGGTCAAGAGAAATGTCATCTGTAACCATTTAATTTAGATGACACGACCAGACATTCAACACTAGCAGATCTGATATAACAATTTTCACTATATTGACTATGTGATTTAAGCATTCAAAGAAGAGAACAAAATTTATATACACTTGAAGATAATAACGGTGCATGAAGGATGCTAGATAGGTGGGAAAAATCTACCTTCCTAGTTGGCAGATAATAACTGATGCTTAATTTAATTTTGGAAATAAAAATTGGACATTGACAATTTGATTTGGATAAAATAGTGAATGACTTCAAAGGATGGTCCAACCATGTGGAACGACCACTAGGAGAACAATGTACAGTATAGCATAGAACATTTTAGTGCAGAACATCACGTGATAGGCCCATTCAATACAACAAGGAGTGACTCATTCCTATTTGTACACTTGAAACAAAGAATATACCATTTGAATGTTTATAGATTATTACGTGAATGATAATTGAATTGTTTTTGTTTATATCATTGTTATTTGTATAAATAATAAATTGTTAAACGCTGTACTGTATTTGAAATGGGAAAAGTTGATGTTTATTAGTGATAATTCACAAAACAAATGCGCTTAGCAGCAGCAACAACAACAACAACGCTGATTACAGAAATAATAACATCAAGAGTATTAGTAGCAACAACAGGACCTAGAGTAATAACAAAAAGAGTATTTAAATGTCTTAATTATTAATTGAAATGTTAAAAAAGGGAAGGATGAACTACATAATTCAGTGTAGGTTATAATATACTATGATGAAAACCGGATGTGACGTTTTGAAATGGTTTTTAGAAAGAGCTTGTAGAAACGGGTTGTATTTCTTATCATATTTATTATTAATTCGTCATTTACTACTTTTAATTCCTTTATATAGGACAGCAAGTTGCCAGGAGACGATAAACGTTCCCATTTTAAGAGAGAATATTAAACAAAAACAAAAACAGAACAGTTTATTTACTTAAATACTCGACTACAAATGAGCACTTTCCCACAGCGTAGTCGTTAGAGCACTACGCTGTAAATATTCGGGTTGTCCGTTCGAATCTGGCTCGTGCCCGTGTTTGTGGGATGTATTTCCGTTGGCAGATGCTCCTTGTTGACCATAAGTCTCAGTCTTGACCAGTGCCGAGGCTAAACACCGAAATGTGTTAATGACTCAGTAATAATCCAGGTAAAAGGTCTTCTGTAGTAAAATATTAAAATCATTTCTGTCAGTTAAGTTATTTCAGGTCAATTTGTTTAACAAATTCACATATTATTCAAGCATTTTAAGCATCGGTCGTTCGTAACAAAGTAAACATAATGATAGACAAAAAATCGATTGGGTTTGAGTGAATCAGTCAGTCAGTGAGTAACCGAGTGAATGATTAGGGCTCAACGATGTATCGAAGCATAATACATTTACACACACAACATATATTTACACGCACCATCATGTGTAATAGCCAGTTGTCATGGAACACATGAAATTTTAATCACTTTGATATAGAATAGTATTTGTTTTACTTGCCCAATATATATTCCAATTTGTGCTATGCTATATTTCTCCATTCAGGATATTTACATGCTTCACTGAACAGTGAGCTTATGGTCATGATGTTTGTCTTCAGTGAATGTGTAATCCTGTTTTGTTATGGGTACAATTACAGTTTGGTAGATTTTGTGTACCACAAACTTTGATGAGACCATCCTGAACTAACTCACCATCTGATGGTATGTACTGGAGGCCGGTGTTTGATGAGACCATCCTGAACTAACTCACCATCTGATGGTATGTACTGGAGGTCGGTGTTTGATGAGACCATGGTAGACTGGTATTCTGTTAGCCCATATTGTAGTTTAAGTGTATTTTTGTTGTGAGATATAGTCCTGTTGAGCATACCATGTGGTCCAAGATGAAAAAAAGGATCTTAGTGGGCGAAAAACTGGGTCTCGAAGGGAAGGACTTGCTGGTATTTGTTTTCTTCAGACATTAGAAAGAACGAGAAGATCGGATTTGAGAATGGCAAATAAGAGACGTGCGGAGCAGGCCAGGTGACGGAAGGAAGGAAGGAAGAGACTCGGCGGAGATAAGAAGGAAGGACGAGGAAGGTATACAAGAGAATCTGAAGATTTTGGAGTTTAAGCTAAGAAATCTAAAATCGTCAGTACGTAATCATGTTAATGATTATAATACACCCTATTATAGTGTGTGAGCTAGAGGAACCAAATTACCGTGATAAAGGGACAGTGTTGATGGCATGGGTGCTTATTTGGATCGTTTTGACTGATTTGTGACATCGGGACATTCGGATCGTGCTGGTTGGTCTACGAATATCAGTGCTCATTTAACAGGGCATGCTTTAGAAGTGTATTCCAGGATGGCTAGTGCTGATGCACTAGGCTACGATATGCTAAAGGAAGCTTTGTTAAAACGACACCAAATGACCGAGGAAGGTTTGTGTTCAAACTTTCTAGAGTGTAAAGTTGAGGACGGAGAAATTCGATCTGAGTCGATAGTTAGGCTGATTTTATATTACACAAGTTGGGTTGATTTGACCAAAGTAACCAGATGTTATGCTGGTCTATTTGAGATGATGCTCAAAGGAGATTTTGTTTACTAATTATTCAAAAGATTTGATAATATACTTGAGGGATAAACAAGAAATATCCCGTGATATAATATTGAATAAATATTGAGGCACAGAGCCAAAATATTAGTATGATCAGAAATAATAAAACCGATGGGAATAAAAAGGCGTGGTAAAAAATGATCACGGTCAAAATCTTAGTGACGAGAAGTGTGAAAATATTTAAAATTTGCATATGTTAAGAGTGGAATTAGGTCAACACTAAATGGAAATAACATTGTTTGCCATTGTTATAACAAGCAAGGACATAGGTCCCTGGATTGTTGTAGTAATGTTATTCCAGTACAACACAATAAGAATAATGTTGGTCATCAGAATCGTGAGTGTTATCTTTGCCATAAAGCTGGACATATCACACGTGATTGTGTGGAATATCAGACTGTCTCTGCGGCGATAAATTGCGCCGGCAAACCAAATTAAAGATGCGTCACTGTTCAGCAGGGCAGTGTATATGTACAAGTAAGTTCACGTAGTATATCATGTGGTTGCAAATGTATCGGCGGCGCTGAAGTTACACTGGCATGCGGGAAAATGTTAGCCATATTTAGTAGTTTTTGTCGTATAGTCAGTAACGAGATGCCAGTCACAAAATGCCCCGTGGGCAATAAATTAGTTGACATGCTCAGTGATACAAGGTGTACGGGCGTAGTGGTTAGTAGAAGTATCTTAAATGACGATCAGCTGTTAGAGAAAATTGGACGTTGTATGTTAATCAGTGGATCAATATTGAAGGTGCCTTTGATATTGATAAGGTTTACTTCATAGGAAAGTCAATCGAAGGCATTGTTATGAAATCCCCTGCATACCGCTTGACGGTATGTAATATACAGTGTGCTAGTAAAGGTGGTGATCAAATTACAGATTGGCAATCACAAGTAACGCGTGACATTGATCAAACTGTAAGTGCAGTAATGGCCCATGTTACTGTTCAAATGGCTTCAAAACCTTTAAACATTTAAAGATAATAGATTCATACATATCTGAAACAATCAAAGCCAAATATATTGAAAAGATATAACAAAATGGCAAATCTTTGGAGAAACATAGAAAGCTCTCAGGGATTTGAAAACTTTGAAAGGCGAGTACTGGTTTTCATATGAAAATGGTGTGTTGTATCTTTATTTCAAATGGCAGTTTTGCGTCAATGTGACATATCCTTTGAACCTTATAAAGATTTGTGTGAAAGCTATCTTTTGTAAGGTAATGCATTATTTCGGCGTGTATTATTACAGTAATTTTGTCATATGTACAAATGTTTATTAATGTACCATGGTTATATACATAGTCATTGAACCAACAGCTTGCCATCCACAGACTCTCATACATCTTAATATTTGTTAGTATTAATCAAATTATGGATAACAGTCATGTGACTGATTTTAAAAGTATTAGAAAGCCTCCTACTGTATGCATATACTCGTTCTAGTGAGGTATCTAATAGTTGGCGAAAGTTGAACATTAGGTATACGCCCAAGTATTGACATTAACTTATCAATGGCTATCGTGGTATTAATCGAATATATGCGTATTTACTTAACATTATACTTTATTCACGCTATGCCTTCTCAATGGGAAGCTTGATGAAGTAGTTTAGTAAAATATGAACTACCGTGGGCAGGGGATATATGATGATGGAGATTTGCGATCATAAATAAGTGAACTACGAGCTTAAGGGAATGATGATGGTGATAATGATGATGATGATAATGATGACGATAATGATGCAATTGTTGTTGTTTTACCGTCGCTTTTGTGCACAAGGTAGGCTAAATGGGCCGATGTGAGGCGAAGTGAAGGATGAAATACGCTTCTGACGTAGTCCGGCTGGTGTTGGAAACCAGATGCTATAGAACTGTGGCCAACCGTGCTCCCACTTAGGCTAATAATAATAATAATAATAATAATAATAATAACAATAATAATAATAAATAAATAAATAAATAATGGCCAGAAGAATTTATTTTAGCCGTAATGAGTTATTAGTATAATACTTCCCCGCGTAGACTAATTCTAAATTAATTTAGAATGCGCAATAGATGACACAATCGAAATATAACTCTTTCTCAGTTGTGTGTCCATATAAAACAAACCAATCTATTATATTTCTACAACTGGGAACCGAACCCTGACAACCCGTACAACATGACTGTGAACAAGAAAGACTACATCCTGACACATTCGGTCACATAACGTTTAACCATTCATCCTAGTAACTGAACTCTACCACACAGACACCTTAGGCTTCTGCGAAATAAATAATGTGACCAGCGTGGTACCATCATTTGATTGGTTAACGATGAAGCTTGATGATGTGACACTAAATGATGTTACCATTTCATTTTGCCGACCGGTGTTTCGCCAGTTCAATGTATTGAATGATGACCTAATAATCTTTTTATTTCTAATATACGAACCTTGGTATCGATCTAGCGATTTCCTCTGATAAAGGAAGCTTCGGAAAACTGTACATCGAGGATAGATATGAGCACTGTTGGTGTCACATTAGCAGAAGTCCGCTGCACGTCAATGTCATATCTGAACTCTGTAGAGGATGAGCGGACAAATATATTTCCTGTTTATGGTTTACCTGGTTTCCGCTTCATACTTATCCACGTCACAGCTCTTGTGTCTCTTGTCATTAGTATATTAGTTAGTGTCAGTGTGTTGATTTATTTAGTACGACCAATTAGGACATTTTACAGACGAAAAATAGGAGATCGACTTGTTGTTTATCTGGCATTATGTGATCTACTTTATTCTATCAGTCATATAATGGACCACAGTTTTATGATAGTAATCAAAGGTAAGCTATTTATAAAAAGTTCTAATACGGAAATATATTTTATATATATATATATATATATATATATATATATATATATATATATATATATATACAGTAAATGTTTGTTATGACGAAATCGTTATAATGGTACTTATCTCAGTTTTCAAATTAGTAGGCAAATCATGAGCGATAATTGGTGAAAATAATTCTGTTTTATTAAGACACGGAGCAAATGTGTTTCTAGTCTCTGATTGGATGAAGAAAACCAACAATTCATTTCTTCTTTTATTTCCACATTCTCCTTCATGATTTTCCTGGAGAATAGAACCATACATTGTAATTTTTTGGGGTCTGTCATTTTAAAACCACATAAGCAATGTAGCCTTAACATCACTCTGTTTGGCCTTACATAAGCTTTTCTCGAGGCATCCTTGTTCTCCAACCGCAATGACAGTGTGCTACACGAAATACCACGTTCTTTAGCAATTTGAGCCTTAGGTTTCACTTTTTGTGTCAACTTCATCAAGAGCTTGCAACTTTGTGTGAATAGATACTGGTTTACTTTTTGCTAGCCGTTGCGATATTTGATTACTGATTGTGTTGTATTATTGAAGTTTGGGGTAGAGACCTCTGGCTGTTGCCTATTGGGCACAGCCAGTTTATTTACTGATGTTTGTGTAGTTTGGGGGATTGACTGAGTACAGCCTCTGGAAGTAGAATAAACCAAGAAGATAATATATATATATATGATAAATGATTTTAGTGGAAGGAAGCTGTATGGATCTTGTAAAGGAGATTAATGTCTGAGACGATGGTGGCCTGTATTTACTGATAGAATATTGTCTCTATTTAAACAGGTTGGCAAGCCAATCCAAAGTTCACATTTTATCCTACGCCACAATACCCTTTGAAGTGACTTGGGTCGTATGGTTGTTCTATTTACGATTGCAATGATCAGAACGGCATTTAGACTGACTGACAATTGAAATTTCAAATATCGTATTTCGTTATAACCAGCGCGATTTATATTGATTTAATGCTGCTTCGAAATAGCAAGTTTTCGTCGTATAAATTTCGTTATATCCCAGTTTATTTTTACTATGGAAGTGAATGGACGCTTGGCCGGACTAGCTAACCACTTCGTTTTAAGATACCATTTCGTTATATGCTAGTTATTTATAACCAACTTTAAATATATATATATATATATATATATATATATATATATATATATATATATATATATATATATATATATATATATAGTTACATTTACACAAAGAAATATACATCAAAACGCACACACACACGCGCGCGCGCGCACACACACACACACACACACACACACACACACACACACACACACACACACACACACACACACACACACACACACACACACACACACACACACACATTCGCTTCCTATAACACATAATCTATAGATAACGGATTAAATATTTTAGGATTCAACGGATTATGAGTTAATATATTAACGGTCGTATATATTCACAAACGAAGCTCCTGATGAACAACAAGAAGAAACAAAAGAAAGAAGTACTTTTTCAGAAAGTCAGCGTTTATAGATTTTTATTTGCTTCTAAAACGTATTCGATGAATATTGATGTTTTACTTCTGTAAACAAGAATCCTATCTGTCCATGCCACACCGACTTATAGCAGTAATATATATATATATATATATATATATATATATATATATATATATATATATATATATATATATATATATATATATAAGTTCAGGTAACGTGTAGAACAACGATTCACTCAGCCACTCATTCCCTAATTCAGTTTTTGTTTTGTTTTATCTACAGGTAATCCGCCAGATCCTGTTTGTGCTGCATTCGGTTTCCTTCTCAATCAATTCGTCATCACCCAATCGTTGATTGTTATATTCACCGCACTCAATGCCTATTCAATTATCGTCTTAAACCGACTGTTGATGACAGGTAGATTTGATTGGAGGTTGATGCTATGTTCTCTATTAATACCGGCAGTGATTGGGATCGTCGGCGTAACTACCGGCCATTTTGGACCTTCCGGAACCTGGTCAGTATTTTGTTGTTGACATCGAAATGTAATCGATTCCGATGTAGATTATTAGTTTACAAATATGGCCAGATTTAGAATTAGAATGGTTCGGTTCTGAAATATGACAATATTTTCTCTATCAATGTAGGTGCTACATCGATATGAGGCGATCGATCGGAAAACTACTTAGCAACTTAGTGGCGGCTGTTATGATTCTTACCTTTATTTTCAACGCCGCTTGTTATTTCGGAGTTTGGATGAAGATTCGTCGCCAGGGCACTCGTACAAAGGCTCAGCCCCCGAAGTATGGTCGTACGGCAAAAGTGATGATGTCGTTTGTGGCAGCTTATTTAGCGCAATGGTGGACTTATGTGGCATATGCCACCTGGGGAATATTTCGTGAACCACACGTATCTATCATCTGGGGCGCTGTATTCTTTAGCAACATGGGTGGAGTGTTTAACTTTCTTGCCTATACATTCATTAGAAGAAAATATCAACAAAGACGTACGAAAACGACGGACACTTCCAATTTCGAGAAGACACCTTCAGGTCATCCCGGACAGATAGAGAGAGGACAGCTGGGTCAAGGTCTCTAAGGTTCTATGCAAGAATTCCAGTAGTTTATTTATTCAATTTAGCGTTTAATTTTTGAATTAACATTTGACAATGGGTAAATATTTTAATTACTTCTAAATGTATTTCATTAGTAAACGAACATTTTAATTAAATCATTTATCTGATATCGAATATTTGACTGATAGATCGCTGAGTTTACTGAACTTATACACGAATGTATAACACGCTGTATTTTGAGTGAGTGCTCAAAGATATTTGAATATCGAAAGAAGACGCTCATTACATTTCGTCAGCCGAGTTACTGTGTTTTTTCATTGTTCTAGTTAGTGCTATGCCATATATGTGGCTCAAATACTGACGACAATTAAACTGAAAAAAATAAGTTCTTTAAAAATATAAGTTCTTTAAAAATATAAGTTCTTTAAAAATATAAGTTCTTTAAAAATATAAGTTCTTTAAAAATATAAGTTCTTTAAAAATATAAGTTCTTTAAAAATATAAGTTCTTTAAAAATATAAGTTCTTTCAAAATATAAGTTCTTTCAAAATATAAGTTCTTTCAAAATATAAGTTCTTTCAAAATATAAGTTCTTTCAAAATATAAGTTCTTTCAAAATATAAGTTCTTTCAAAATATAAGTTCTTTCAAAATATAAGTTCTTTCAAAATATAAGTTCTTTCAAAATATAAGTTCTTTCAAATATTGTCAGAAAAAAATATTTTCTACATCAAATTTCGGATATCTTTTCTTCAAGATGCAGTCAGACTACATACAAGATTCACCCATTTAGACACCGAATATAAATAAGTATATTGTTTTAAGTGTATAAATAAATACATGGTGGGCGATTTGTTATTTAGGAGCACTTAACGTGAAATGCAATGTCACAGAAAATAATGAGATGTACAAATATTGTAGCAGGGATTAACCCAAGCGAGTGAAAGGCGTATATGTTTATTATAATTTAAGCTGATTAATTTTGGTAATGATTACGCCTGATTCTATCTGATGATGCGTTTTCCTATTGTATTTATTCAGTGTTATTGGCAAACAATAGCTGACACCGAAGGTCGGTAGTGAGAATAAAAACTTAGTGGACACGATGCCAAGCTGATTAATGTCACGATGGCATTATCAATTATTGGCCTCTCATCGAACTATGTTTATTCACAAGACATGTCACCCCGGAGAGCTTGACAAATTGGCAACTTGACTTGCTGTTGAGCTTCGGGGTTTGATAGGGCTGCAGTCGGAAATGGGATGTCTTTTTACATCCTTGATCAGTTATCCAAAACAGACACTCTGTCAGTAATATATAATACTTGACGATCGACGCTGATTTGGCCTCTAGCCCAATGTCCATAGTGTAGTGCCTATTATTCTGTTCTTCCCAAAACTCGACTTGTAGTTCGATACAATATAGTACATCACTGATTAGGCTAGACGCTTGCGGACGAGAGATCGCGCACCCACATTTTCTCTCTTCTTTTCAATTGCAAATCACAATATGACAAAATAAATCATCTGTTAGTTTGTAAATTCTCTGATGAGCACATCCAGGTCCGATTGTGACAAATGAGCGTATTTATTATCGCGGTTATTGCCTTACAAGAGTAAGCTGTGCGTTCTTACCATAATCCTATTCTTGTCACGGTTATACATTTTGTAAATTGCACACAATACATTATGGAAGAAAACTTAATAGTACGACTGACACATATCTAAGTTCCAGCGAATAAACAAACCATTTATCTTAGCTGGAGAAATGCACATTTGTCATAACAGTTTCAGAATAATAATACTAGTAGGTGGAATACAGATGGCTACATAAATATGAAACCGCTAATAATTAGAACGGATAAATACGTATTGTAATAGAAGGAAAAACAGCTATCATCTTCCTAGTATCAGTGGCAACATAAATAGTGTACATGATCAACAACTATGTTTGTTATTTTAATGTGCATATATAAACAATAAAATGTTCAGACAATATAATTAATTTCTAATATGTGTTCTCGCTTCGTAGATTAGTTCCTGTTCTTATCATATTAGACCTACCGTAGTAATCAATTGATAAAAATAATATCTTATCTTTAACATCCATCATCAGCGGTGCCTTTTGTTACCATTGTCTTGTTGTTCATCAGAAGTAAATAATCTGTCGGTTCAATGTTAGTGTGTACGTGTCAATTCTTCTTCCCATGGAATAGCTTGAAACATAATACTCTTTTACAATATTTGCCCAAGGCTTGTCACTATTTAATTTCACGATTTTATTGGAAACATTAATATTGAAATATTTATGATCAGGAACTGAATGGCATTGTTATTGCCTGTTTCCAATTATCATTATATAATAATTTTCTAACTAAATGTTGCATATTTGGTCGTAATTCATTTATTTGAAATTTGTTTTTCAAGAATGTTGACCTGCCGCATCGAAATCACGTGGAAGTGTCCCGGTACTCAGACAATGGCAAACAAATAAATTATTATATATATATTTTAGCAAGGCTTGATGCTATGAATTACACAAATTATTACACTTTTCACTTGATATTTAGCACCGTCCAGTAGATCTAATGCAGCATTATTCGACCACATATCTGTATAAGTGTTGTATTAAATGAGCACTGAAAGAAAGACCACATTTCCACTAAACTGCGCTTTGACAGTGGTAATTTAAAAATATGATTAATTCTGGTGGCGTAGATCTTAAGGCGGAATTAAAAGGAATTCGCTTAGGTCAAATTAATGGACGAAATACTTGTAATAAATACTCTAAATTTAAAAGAATTCATACATTGTTCTTATAATGTTAAATATCAACGTTTTAAATCACCTTGCACTCTTTACTTGTTGTCCAATGTAGGATATAACCGGTCTCTACATTTCCAAATGGCTAGGCCTTCCTTATTACGCCCCAATGTTATACCTAGAGGGTCATCAATGGCAGCTGTTTGATGCTGATATGTCATCGAAGCCAGAAGACATTGATCGGTCCATCTTTTTGTGCTCAATTCTGGCTGCAAAATGTGGCACAGATACCTTTGTTTATGAGACAGTGTACGCTGAATTAACGAAATTTACTGTGTACATGGTAGACATAAAGCTTGATATTTGTGGACACTTGCAGGAGAGCCAGTGTGAGTGTGGGGTAGGGATGCGTCCATTGGCCTATTGTAAACATGTATTTGTCATACATTATGCATTAATAAAGGCCGCAGAGGGAATTACATGCCCTGAAACCTGTACTCGGAGGTTGCAGATATTCCATCACGTGAAGATAGAATACTTAAAGTTGCACCCTGGTGGCAGTCTGCAGAGTTTGGTGGACCTAGATCCAACCCAAGAAGAGTATATGCTTTATTAAGAATATGACGACTTTTTCAGGAATGTGATTGTTAATATGAATGTACCAAAAATGTCAATGTTAAAAATGTACCCCTGTACCATGTTGTTGTTCTTGACCACCCCTACATAGAAACAGATCACGAGACATACATACTAGAACACCTACAGATCACATTACTTTCAGACTAACAGATGTACACCGTCGAACTTGAAACAAGGGGACAACGCACAAACAAGCATTGGTGGGAGAAAAGAACTATGCGTCTTCACTCAAGCAACTTTGGACACATCTGTACAGCCACACAAGCAACAAACGTTGTCAAGCTAGTACACTCATTCACATAAGACATACACCTCAACATAGAGACAATTGAACATGGGCCAAAAGTATGAGGAAACCGCTTAAACCGAGTACATGGCAAACAGTAATGTGGCGGTCAGAAGTAGTGGCATTGTACTGTGCAGAAATGCCCCTCATCTTGCATGTTCTCCAGATGGGGTGGGAGGTGATGATGGCTTGGTAGAGGTGAAATGTCCTTACACGGCTAGGGACCAAACTGCGTCACCAATTTCTGTGCCATAATTTCATTTAGTTGATGGCCGGTTAGCCCTCAAAACAAATAACATTTACCCGTAGCAAATTATGGGTGGAATGATGTGAACTGGGAGAAGGTGTTGTGACTTGGTGATGTGGTCGCGTCGAGGCCACAAAGTTGTCAGCATGCAACATAGATGACAAGTACATCAATGACATGGAGAAACTGGAAGATTTTTACCCAAACACTTCCGAAATGCTGTGCTCAATAAAGTGTTCTACAAGTTGTGAAAGAACAACCAACTTCGCGTAAAATGTGTACTCACCTATGGTGATTGCATATTTAAATGTAGGTATGCAAGAAACAACACAGAAGGAAATATAGCTTCAAAAATGTGATATGCCGTACTGTAATTCACTTTCTCTCTGGGCATTCTTTGGAACAATACTTTTTCTGAAGTTTGTCAAGATGAAACAAACAAATATTTGTTCTGTGATTTTATGTGTTTCGCAAGTGCTATTATTCGTTCAACGTGTACCATTTTACTTGAAATATTTCGATCTCTGATCACCGTTTCTCCTGATATTTTTTCTAAACAATGGTGGGATGTTTACTGTCACGTTTATGAGGACAAACATGTCTTGGACGTCAAAACCACTATCAGCCATAACTTAATCAATCAATTGTGGCAGCTTGTTTCTCTCAACAATGTCCACAGGCTGGAGAAACATAGGAGACATGCCCAGCAGCTGTCACTGCGACAAGCACCTTCCCTATATTTCTCGTAAGTTGCTCCAAGCATTATAAATGGGCATTCAGTGCCATACAAATGGCTGAAGTGGTTGGAAATTTGTTTTAAGTAAACTAGAGCAAACTATCGAACGGTATCTATTTCTGGCCATTGCTCAGACATGCAATTTACCCACGTAGGAAATACATTGTACACCTCGAGCTGTGTAAACTAAAACGTTCGACCAAGTTGAAAATTTGTTATATACAGTCTTAGTTTGATTGATATGAGAAGGAACTGGTTTTTCACACCCAAAGTTGGTGTTGCATACAGACATTTCAGTTTGTGGGCTGTTGGTTCTAAAGAGGCAAGGACACCTTTAAATGTGTCTACATAATCTAAAAGTATAAAACTCCACAACTCCCGGATCATTTGCAAACAAATCAATTGTAATTGCATTTACTACTACAGCCTCTGGTAGAGAGGGTAATCTGCGTTATCAGTTTGTGTCGCCTTATTGTCAAAGTTGCCTATGGTTAAACCAATGTCCTCACATTCAAGAAAAAAAAAACAATACTTCATTCCCGTTCAGTGTCTTTCAGTAACCATTTTCTTGGTCTACGAACAGCCCCCACTCCTCTTTCTTCGCTGGATGGGGCTGGTGCCGTGCTCCAAGAAAACTGATTTGGGATAGCATTACCCTTCCGCCTTTTATCAGTGGTGTATGGCCTGAAAAGGAAGACATGAGTTTCTGTTGAATAAAATCAGATATTGCTTAGCTTATTCCTGCAAGCTTGTAACATTCAGTCATACATTATAGTGGCTGTGCTTGTGATAGTGACCCAGACACTGAGTCCGATTCCGTGTGGGCTATTGCATAAATTAATCACCAACATAATGATTGATTTGGCAAATTGAGTAGTAGAGCGAACATACAATGCATTTACTGTTTATACACCACTTGAATAGGCCTACATAGCGATTTATGTACTTGTCAATAAAGTCTGCTGTATGTAATCATCTTGTTTGAAGTGTTCGTGTCACACATCATGCTGGTGGTAGAAGGCCACTATAGCTGTCCCTTTTTGTCTTTTACTCGATTAATTGCATTTACCCACGCCTTGTATCTTGCCCTGCCTATAGGAAACTCGTGCTTCCCTCTGCTATTTCCCCCTGTTATTTTCTAGGACCCTGAATGGCCTAAATTGCGCCGATATGTCGTAAAATAACATTCATCATCCTCCCCTCTGTTATGCCAACCGTAAACCCAACAGGAAGTAAGCATCTCGTGCGATCAAGACATATTCAACTGGCTTTGTGTTCGTTTAGCAGCCGTGACCAAGTAAACAGCAGAACCGGAAGTTACATGCGTATTCCGTAATTGTTTTAAGTCCCCCATTCAAAGCACCTTGGTTTATCCCCTTTACATGATAAACAAAAAAAGTATTGAGTGTGAATAATTCAAACGTAGATCTAGTATATAATAGGTGATTGATTTTGTTCTTAACCCAATAACAAAAACCCACCTTCAAGATTAATAGACGTGATACGTATAATACGATGTATTGTAATACACAATGTAAGTAATTAGTAATACCTAAATTTATTAAAAATTGATCAATATGGAAAGGTATAGGTGAGCGAAAATACAATTTTGCTGTGACCGGATTAAACCAGAGCTCCGTTAAATATGTCCCTACCCCACCATTTGATTACTATTAATAATAATAATAATAATAATAATAATAGGAGTGTAGGAGCTAGTATGCGGTAATTAATTTAACACAAACAGATGTTGATCTAAAGTGGTATAGTGAAGTGGTATTCGGAATGTGTTTATAGATGGTTCAATAAACTCCAATATATTCATAACATGAAACAATAGTTTATCATGTTATAGTATGTCATATTAAGAGATATTGAGATACTGGAACATATTATGACATCAATATAAATAAAAACGAATGTGTGTGTGTTTGTCTCTGACATGCGTCCTCAGAGCCGTCTTTTTCCATCCTACTTTTCGTGCACTCATTGTGCGTGTACTCATTGTCTTCATCGTCCGTTGTCAGTCTCAGAATTGCTGTTGTCTCAAAAGCTAGGACCGTACTCAGATTATACGACAATGTCCATCTACTGAGTGCAGATATTGTTCTCATGATACCTACGTTTAGCCAGTCCGTACTTTGGTCTGGCGAAACCTGATTGAAGCGTCGATCTGTGCTTTCTACTACGACGTTGCCTTTCTGGAACTCAAGGAAGACTTCTGGTAGGAAAACCGACCTTTCAACCAGGTACACATTATCCCATCTGGCGTAGTTAACATGATCGTACGTGAAGAGGAATCGCAGCATACGTTTAAACACATATAGGCTGATAGCCCATGATCCATCACGTTGCGCTCTTGTGAATCAGGGTAGAATGCTGACCGTAGTCATATAGTCCCACCAGAATTCAGCATTCTGGTCACCAACTGCAAGAGCTGCAGCGAACTGTTAATGGGACTTCTGAATTATGTCGGTAGTCATTTTATCGACCATCTGTGCAATGCGATCGGCATCTATCGATGTGCAGACATCTGAAAGTGTCGTTCTGAGTGTAACATCAACCCCATCCAGATACATAATTAGCCATGGAAAGAATATTTGACAAGGGCCTGTAGGGTAACTTTGTGCGTCCTGATTGCATGTGCATACCCCTGTCATGACATGCTACGCAGCATTGGGTCCCATAAGATCATACCCTACCCGAAGTTCGTTCAGGCCAGACTCACTCATGTATCGTCCTATTACACCGATACAATTCGTGGCAATGTGAAGTCCTCCAAGGCAAGGTATAAGTGTGTTATTGTGCTCTTCTAGCGACAACAGTAGTGCCAGCAGTTAAGGACAAAATGTATTGTTCACCGTCAGAACGACATGCTGCTGTTCCATCAATTTGGCTACATGGAACACTCGTTTGACGACTGTGTTCAATGTATCGAGTTCAGATGCAGGAGCCTGTATGATAGGTAGATACACTAGTGTGGTTTAATACGGGTTGACTGTGCTCGCTTTTTGGGGTTGTACAATGTCCAATAAGACATTAGTTTGTGAGATGAATGGAACAAGATGAAGGCCATGTCAGTTGCATGCACGTTCTGTGCCGAGGGACATTCTTCAGGTGACTATGTGAAACAATCAGGTGCGATCACATCGCTGAAGGGGCGCGCTTTACTTTCTTTGGTGAAGGTATGATGTCAGTCATCGCGTAGGGGATATGTAATGTTTCTGCCTTGGAAATGTCTTTTCCAATGAGGTGGATCTTATCTATTCGACCATGTTTGCAATAAATATGGGTTTCAAGCAGTTTCTTGACATGTGATCTCAAAATCGAATATGGCATTCAATTCCACATATATCAAAACGTACAGAAGCACATTTTATTTACGTTTCTACCTTCTTTTGTCAAAATAATATGTACATAAATACATTTCAACCCTGTGGTGGTGCCCATCTTTGATTTCTAAATTTTGAGGCGTTACTGGCCATTTGTAAACTGGGCATCAGCAAATTTATGGTCAGCAACCCTCAATATCCCCCAAACACTTGTATGCCCTAAATTAATACCATTTGCCTTCAGGGTTAAGATTTTTTGAAAATTGATCTAGTCTACAAAGAAAGAAAGCTGCGAAAGAAACGTACAAACAAGTAAATAAACATCGATTATAGTTGTGGCTCATAAAGGCGTAGATGCTATATTTTAGTGTTAAAATATTTCCAACGTGTTGATACTGTAAACTTAGTGTTGTTGTCATTATTATTATATATCCAAGCTCTCTGTCATAGTTAATGTTACAAATAATCCGTATTATGTCAATTTAAACACGCACGCACACGTACGCATGCAAGCACGCACACACGCACAAAACATAGGTGTTGCTGTTTCAACAACTTGTATTCAGGCCGTTAGTGTTGTAGTTAAAGTTAATACATCAGCAGGAAGAGGATTTACTTTTTCTTTCTTTATTGAACTTCGTACGTTTAATATCTTATCTATATTCGAGGAATACTTTCTAGGGTAGAGTCTTATCTATATTTCTAGGGTACAGTCTTCACGGCCACATTTTTAACTAGCATCGAGTGTAAATAAATAATTCGCTTTCTCAATCTATTATTCATTCACTCATTCATTAACCTCAATTCACTAGCATAAGTAGGCAGTACAGTGCTTTATGTTGAAATATATATGTTCATGATCAGGATATATATATATATATATATATATATATATATATATATATATATATATATATATATACACACATTCCCACGCATGCACGCACGCACGCACACACACAGTATATATGTTAGAAATCAGGGATGACATATATTGCGTTTCTCTACAAAATACACTATTGATATCATAGTAAGGACTATATCAGCAAATCTCATCAAGAACAATATATTACTGATGAAACATCTGTTTTGGATAAACAGTAAAAAAAATGAAAATCAATGTAAGTATTCTGTGAAACGAAAATATGTATACGAATTGCAAATACATAAATAACGCATCAGTCTCAGCCACTGTTTTCTCATAATATAACTGATGCGCTTGACTATCTTAATACAAAACAAATATAATTCGAGGTTTACATACATAACTATACATTTTTTAAAGGTGTTGCTTGATTTTATTTCTTGATCTTAACAAACTGTAATTCGACTTATTGTCAGTGAATAAATATCATATTTGAGATATTAATTCATATCGAGAATATTTATTTATATTTCATTCATGTTAATGAAGTTACTGATTAATACATATCTTTTAATCTGCACTTTACATCATATTTGACATGTGGAACTTTGTAGTAGAAAGTGGAACGAATTCTTCTGCTTTTCTTTATACAGCGGAATATAAGCTAACAATTTCACACTCAGCAATATAATTTATAAACATCTCAAAACAAAATTCATTCAAAACATCATTCCTATCTGAAATTCTACACTTACTAGAGGTGCATATATTCCTTTTTATTGTATTAATTGGTTTCTGTACTATTATTAAAGGTGCACATCACGTAAGACTATTTCTAAAGGTTCTAGAAAATTCTGAACTTGGTTATAGGCCAACTCAAGTCTTGTCTTTTGGAAGTTTGGGGGTAGAGACCCATGGCTGTAGCCTATTGGACAGTTTACTATAAATGTCATGTGCGGGGGAGAAAAACCTTGCCAGTTGACTGGTTGGATGGAAAACTCCTCCTGCTATAATGTCACGGCAGGAAATCGAACCTCTGGCCTCCCGCACAGCATGAAACATGGACACGGATGTCCCACGCTCTTATCCACTAGTCCATAGAGGGGGGTCTGGTCTGTCCGACAGCTGGAACAAATGAACTATCAGGTAGAACACAAAAACTAAGTATTGTTTCTATTGTATATATTACAATAACTAAGAGAGAGTAAAACCGCTTTGGTGTGTCACGTTGTCCGCTTAGCAACCGCACTAATATACGCCAATAATGCCAAAAAGAACATTTAGCTGACATATTTATATTTTAATAAACATGTTAAATCACCAGTGCATAAGAACAGGGTCAGCTGTTATCTTGTCCCGCCCCCATCTCAAGTAAAAGTAAATGATCACGGTATCTAGATCCTTAGAAAGTTGTCTTCCTCTTGGTTTAAAATCCGCTTTAATCTAACATCTAAGGAGGAATCGTGTTCAGTATTTTTGCTGAAAGTCTTAGTTCGCCTCTTGTAAAGTATTGTAAATATTGTAAAGTATTTTAAATATTTTAAAATCATAATAACTGGTGAGATATCAGTATTATGTCGACCAATTAGTAGGATGATTAACTTAGTTCAGTAATTACCAATCACGTTATTGTCAATAAATTGTTATTATTGCGTGCGACTGATTGTTTAGACATAACCTAGATGGTTTCACATCCAGTTTATTATTATTATTTACTAAATTTTTGTATTGTTAATAAAGTTTATTTAATATATATATATATATATATATATATATATATATATATATATATATATATATATATGAGAGGAGAGAGTTGTAACTATTCGACTTGCCTTTTGGGATTTATTGCGCAGAAATAGTTTAAAATGGGTTTGCTACATTTATGCATCCAGTAACAACGATAAGAGAATATACTCCTCATCGAATTATTATAAAGATAACACTCGTTACTACTAATTATTTATATCCTGCTCATTTGGAATTGTGAATGGTATAAATTATGATAAACAAAGTATATAAAAATGTTATGCTTCCTATGGACCAGGAAGTGGTTTCTATATTAAACGTGTAAGACAAACATTTTTCTGTTTTTGTCTGCAAACAGCTTTCCCTCCAAACAGAGATGATATGTTAATGGGAGGTAACAGTGTTCCAACTATGCTAAATATCATACAGTGAATACATAGTTCAATCACTAATAAATTCATTGGATATTAAGCCATATTTTCACCTCTTATCACTTATATAGGCAACAGACAGATTGTCACATAAGGATATCGTATGATGATGACCCTACATGAAGAATCTAAAGAAATGCATGCGATCACGAGTCATTCATTATCCAAGCAACCCGAGAAACGAAAATGCCTATAGTCATGATGTAACGGTTACCAGTCGCTAAAAGTGAGAGAAAGCGATACATTATTGTTATCTTCTGTGTTTGCTAAATTAGCGGCTGTAGAATAATCCAGTGTAGTGAAATATTTCATTAAAGCAAGTTCTTACAAATCATAGCCTTCTATAAGGTAGCTTAGAAACATTCACAGGGTTCCAATCTGAAACATTTTCTTTCAGCGTAATCCCCAGCAGAGATTCTCCTCTAGCGATCGAAGCTTCGTTTGACCAGAATTGCTAACGTTGTCCATATACATTTTGAAGAAAGTGGTCAGCCTGGTCAGTATCATTTCATTTCTTATTTCTGACCCTAATAACCATATATTATATCTAGATAGCAAAGCCATGTATTGCATGTATTAATAATACACAGCCAGATGATCGCTGAATGTTTTACCTTTGTTGCTACTGAGACAAGGGTCAAATACAGAAGAAGATCCTACTATGATGGGGCTCGATTCTCTAGATATGACAAAATCTAGTGTGGTCTCCCTTTTGAGTTGCACCATTAATACGCTGAGTCAATCCGTGTGAATCCATTATACTGCACAACCTACGAACCTAGACATTAGACTGAATAACCACATGGAAGTTTAAATCACCAGCCAATCCCTAAAACCTAGGGCTAACAGGAATGATGACATTATGTTTCAAACTATTTATTTGTGATGAATGGCCACATAAATGTTTCCACATGACTTCAGCGCTTTGGAAATAATAATCAGTTGTCTGATTGCTGATTCAAATAGTGTAATGGGAATTCTATGGAGAGAAGACACAGCAAATTCAATGGTCCATGACTGGTTGGAGTTTTAAAACCAAGATCTTCAGAAGATCAAACTTACCTCTGTTATGACACAATTAATAACATTTTAAATTTAGTCACCTTTTTACGACATTAGAAACAAACTTGCTAAGTAAGGGACCCACATTCGTTCAAACTCCAAAGATTTCTAAAACACTCATTTTGGAAGCAACTAGAGATTTTGGGAGGAAACTGAAAATAAAACATTTCTTTCGCTATCAACGTAACAATTTTAATAAAACATATAATTCAAACTGGATACCACCGGAGAAGGGAAGTGATCCCGATTTAATATAATGCATAAATAACTTTACAAAGGAAATAGATAAATTAAATCTATACCATTTTTTATAAAAAAATAGAAGCCTTAACTTTGCCGGATTGTTGTCTGCTTATAACATTAGATGTTGAAAATATGTATATTAATATGGATCACACAAAAGGGCTGCAAGTGGCCAGGAACGTAATTAGAAATTATTTCATATATGATTCAGTTAAAGAACGTTTAGAATTATCTTTGTAGAGTAATGACTTTTTGTTTAATGATGAATGGTTCTCCCAACAAATAGGCACTTCTATGGGTAGGATCGATATTTACATGGCACAATTTGAGAAAGAGGCATTACTTAAATGCCCATTAAGACCTCGCACCTAATTCCGGTATTTGGATGACGTTATCATAATATGGCCACATGGCAAGGAGGCGTTCGCTGAGTTTTTTTAATAATTGTAATACACATGAACCACCCGTTAAATTTAAATCTTCTATCTATATTGATTCGGTCAATAACTTAGATACCAATATGTTCAAAGAATCTAAAACGAAAACAAAAACCTTACTCACCAAAGTATTTTTTAAACCAACCGATATTCATCAGACGTCGCACCAACGTTCTTTTCATCCGAAGCGTACCTTTAACGATTTATTAAGATCGCAAAATAACATATTTATTAGAATATGTTCTATCGAGAAGGACTTTGATATTAGTTGTTCTCAAACCTTGTGTAAAAGAAATTAAAGGATGGATGCGTGGTATTAAAGGCAAAACTGTTAGGGAATTGCAAATAAAACAACGTCGATCATATACCGGCATTCCAACTACCAGCCGTTGGGGTTCAAAACCATGCAATATTATTAACTGCATGACGTCTCATCTAATAAGTGATTGCTCAAATATTACGAACACTGTCACACACACACACACACACACACACACACACACACACACACACACACACACACACACACACACACACACACACACACACACACACACACACACACACACACACACACACACACACACACACACACACACACACACACACACACACACATACACACACACACACACACACACACACATACACACACAAAATTGGCATAATGGAAGATATAGATTGCTCTTCTTCAAACATTAGTTATGCTTATCAGTGCCAATAATGCTTATCAGTGCCATCAATTTACAATTGAAAGAAAATATCGACTTTCTTTTTGATATACGCATCTAAACGTGCACGCAGATGACCCCTTTATGCGTGATTACAACCGTCCATCTCTGGGTAATTATATTTTAATACCGACTGAACAAATACACAGCTCAGGTTTTGATTGGCAGGACCGAATTAATAGATTATAACGAGAAACCTTTTGGATTGATAACCTGGGGTCATTAGAACAAACAGGGTTAAACAAAAAACCTTCGGAAGATCTATTAGAATCGGCCGAAAAGAGTGACACTGTAGCCCTAGTAATGCCGTTTTCTAGAACAGGTAATATGGCTTCAAGAATATTAAATAAACATTTTAAGATACTTCAACCGAAGAGTTATTTAGAACACTACCAATATGGTATCATCACTAAACATAAAAGCCTCTCGGGTTATTTAGTGTCAAGTAGGTTGAAATAAATACATTAAAACAAATAGAATGTCTCCTGAAGCCCTGAAAAGGTTTCTCACAAAAACCACTTCAGTAAAGCGTCAATCGCTTGTTACTATGTTTCTAAATCAGTGAGATATCTAAATATCAATTTTCAAATAGGAAGCTACGACGTAAGTTCACAAGTGGAACAAAGAGACTAAATATCACACCTCATGTGTTAAAAATATGTAAAGGCTTAAGTGGATGGCTTCCTAGTGAAAATTGTGTATATAAACCTCGAGCAATGTGGTTCCAAGCCACATTAACCTTGAGGCCAACGACCGAGCCGATAAACTAGCTAACGAAGCCACGAGCCTAGACGTCATCGAATATGCCGAACATACCTCAGGCACATTCAACTATCTTATTGACAGATTCATCTCTAATCGACATGAATCGATCTACACGTACTATACATCAGCATCAAAGGATTGGTACCAGAAGACCCCTGTAGTTGGACATAATATCCTCAACAACAGATTGGCCGACACCCAGCTCAGAAGACTGCGTTTCTGGGCTTACACAAGAAACTTCACCGGCCCGTCACCCCAAACACTATGCCGGCACTGTCAACAAGTGTACGATCCGGTACATTATCTGCTTAACTGCCCAGCCTACCCGAAGCACCGAAGATCACTTAAAGGTCGACCACAAACTTCCAGACCCCCACCTAGCAGCATTGCTCATAAGGAAATCAACATTGCTACCAGACATCATAACTCCACTTCTCCAGAAAGATCCCTACATATACCAAGGACAGATCAGACCGCCCCTATGGACTAGTGGATAAGAGCTTGGGCCCCCGTACCCCATAATCCGTGGTGTTCGGGAGACCGGAGGTTCCCGGCCGCGACATTATAGTAGGAAGAGGTTTTAGTCCAACCAGGCAACTGGTAAGGTTTTTTCTCCTCCGAAATTGACTTCTATAGTAAACTGAGGTTCCACCACATTAAACAACTCATAGTACGCCAATCGTCACAACAACAGAAGCCAACACCAGGTGGCTGTGCCCAATAGGCGACAGCCAGGGGTTTCTACCCCAAACTTCAACAAGACAAGGTAACATTAGATGTGAGCTCTGGTGGTGTTGCGGTTAAGCACCTGGCACTTGATGCCACGGGTCACAGGTTTGTTCCCATCAAGAGGTCGAAACATTTCCAGGGATTAATTTTTCGACTCAGAACATCGTGCCGTATCCGCTGAATTGAAAATAAAAGGGAACGTTAAAGACCCCCCGAGGACGCAATACTCTCTGGCAGTGACCACCCCCGGGTTATTTCGGTTCCATCTGTCCTTAATGCTCCCATATAAGTGTGGGGGGGGGGGAGTTAATCTCAACCAAACCAATATAGAGGATGTGATGATCAAGCGACAGCGTCAGAATACTCACCGAAATACAAGCAAGGTAACATAAAACATTCTATGAAATCTGATAAAGATGTGAATAGGTCGAAACCGGTCGTTGCTATTGAGATGAGTCGTGTTGTATCGCCGTTACGAGTATTGATTTATGCTTATATTATTGACATATTACTCATTCTGTGTACTAATATTTTACTATTCTATTTTAGGCTGAATTTCGATTGATCAATTCTTGGCTGTTGTGTTCAGCACAAAGCCTGGTTTTGTTTCAATAATAGTTACTTATTTATATTAAGATGATCCTCTTCTGGATTAGTTTAGTACTTTGTTTTTCCTTTTTTTCTAATTAAAAAAGTAATTAAATTATAACTGTAATTAAATAATACATGTACTTAAATAATTTTTTAAACCAGTTTGGAGTTATAATTAATGTTTGAATAAAAGTATAACACCTTTGCCAGCGCCTTGAATTTCTTTACCCCCCCCCACACACAGAACTCCCAAGAACAGCCTTCAACTGTCCTCCATTAAATGCCAAATCGCCATTGACAAAGAAATAAAATTATCTGTACCATCTTATGATTTTACTTATGAATGAGTCCTTTCATACTAAAAAGCAGACGAATAGAGTGCTAAATGGCTTAGTCATTGATTTTCTTTGGAGGGACAAAGAAAACTCTCCAATGGTATCATTATATTTTCAATATAATATTAAGATAACAATACCGTTGACAGCAGTATATCTTCCTGTACCCCACAAATACATTTGGTCATTTGATGGGACTTTGATAATAGTCCGCAATTCCATAAAGTCTAGGCAAAGCAATCAAACGTTGAGACTGTGAATATGTATATATATATATATATATATATATATATATATATGTGTGTGTGTGTGTGTGTGTGTGTGTGTGTGTACGGTTATTGCAGCAAAACTGATTTTATACTGAAAACTTCAACAAAATGGAAGAAGTAACACTTACAACGACCGAGCAATCAGAAACGCCAAAAGAAGAACTTCGGGTTTCAGTTTACGGGTTACCTGGATATCGTTTTTTGTTAATTCACGTGACAGCCCTTGTGTCGTTAGTGACCAGCATATTGGTCAGTTCTAGCGTCCTTCTGTATTTGAATCGCCCAATCAAATCGTTTTACAGCCGACCAATAGGAGATCGTCTTGTTGTTTACTTGGCTTTATGTGATTTACTCTTTTCGATAAGTCATGTAATGGATCATAGTTTTATGGTTGCCATCAGAGGTAAGCAATTAACGTTCCTTTCTTTCGCTTTCCTATGTACGTGTATGTTTAGGTGTGTGTTCATATTGTGTTACTTAAATCAATTACGTGATATATATTAGAAGCAACATGTAATCTGTCGAAATATCTCATTAATAATGTTGTAATATATGATAACAAACAAACCTTTTTATTTTGCTTCGGTTTAACAAATTTAATCAAGACATATACCTAAATATATTACAATAGTGACAGATTGATGACACTAACATTTTTAAGTGTTTTCACTGATGATGGTAACATACATTTACTTGTATTCCAATGAAACAGTTATGATGATCTAGGTGAAACTAATTCAAAATAACATGGTTTCCAAAACTATTTATGTTCGTTCAGTAATGTGTATATGAACAGTTAATTTTATGAAGAGTGTCAAAGCTTACAACATATAATTCTCTCGCACTGGGCATGTGTGTGTGTGTGTGTGTGTGTTTGTGTGTGTGTGTGTTTGTGTGTGTGTGTGTCTTTGTGTATACGCGACACTAATTTAAAATAACATGGTTTCCAAAACAATTTGAGTTCGTTCAGTAATGTGTTGATGAACAGTTCCTTTGATAACCAGAATCGAAAGAACTTTTTTTATATGTTAATCAAAGATAAAATGTGTTAGCTGCTTACAGACAGAAAACTGGTAAATATTTCAATCATGGATTAACTGTAAAGTTTATATATTCTGGCTGCAAGTTTACAATATATGTTCTTTATTACAATATGTTCTTTATTACAATTAGTGTACCACATGTTGCAGAATAAACTGTACTGTTCAATGAATGCACAGTCTAATGAACAACGATGGAAACATACACATCTTTACAAAATATAATAAGCCTTAAATATAACATTGTTTGATTTTTTTGGTCTACATAATTGTATATACAAATGCTTTGCGAAGTAGGAATATACGTAAAATGTTTTCATAAGTCACTTTGAAGAAAGAATACTACCATCGCAATTTTTCCATTATTGAGTATCACTAACACATTTCTCACACAGCTTAGGGAACATTTTATGCAGATATCTCATTAATATGTAATTAGCTGGCTGATTTTATTGTAATGATTATTTTCTTCTGTAGGATCTCCGCCTGATGCGCCATGCGCAGCTTTTGGATTTCTTCTCAATCAGTTTGTCGTTGGCCAAGCTTTGATCGTTATTTTTACTTCCTTCAACGCATTTACCATGATAGTGTTGTGTAAGGTTATTGATACAGGGAGATACGACTGGAAGCTACTGCTATTTTCGATGGGACTTCCGGCTTTCATGGGTACTTTAGCCACTAGCACCAACTACTTCGGCCCCTCTGGATGTTGGTGAGTATTAATATTGCATATTAGAACGTTTCTGAAGAATATCTGATTAAACAATATAATGTTGATAATTTGAATAAATGGATAAGACAAGAAGCTGATTAATTCTTCCGACAGGTGTTACATCGACATGAGGCGACGTTTTGGTAAACTACTCAATAATGTGGTCGCATCGGTTATGATCATGACCTTCGTCTTCAATGTCGCCTGTTACCTTGGAATCTGGATCAAAATTCGACAAGTGATGCAAACTCAGAAGAAGAGTAACAAATACGGGCGTACCGCTAAAGTGATGATGCTATTTGTAGCAGCATACATCTGTCAATGGTGGGCTTTTGTCGTACACTCATGTTGGGAATTTTTCGGCCAACCTCATGTTTCTGTCTTCTGGGCTGCTGTGTTTTTCAGTAACATGGGTGGAGTTTTTAATTTCTTTGCGTATTCATTCATTAGAAAGAAATATCAGAAGGTCAGCGATGAACGTTCAATTGGCACAAATACTGCGTGCACAGGTTCAGTGTGAATATCTTATAGAGGGGTAGGTAAAAGAATGGACATACGTATAGATCAAGCGTATCCAAAAATATAACTAATAAAACTGAAGAAGACACGACAATATACAGGCAGCGGCATTATATTACGTGTCTAATTTACGGTTCTTTAATCGTTTTGATAATTGTGTTGTTTAGTTAAGCCTCGCTTGTTTATCGCTCACTTGCGCATTTTCCGCCATAGTTTGTATGAAGTTTGCTGTGTTAAAATAAACACATTTATATACATACCTGGTGTCATCTCATTGATGAGTAATTGGTAACGTTATTCTACACTGGCGTGGTTGCAGCAGTGGAATACTAACTTACGTGATAACTATCATCCAGAATGAAAATAGACATTTATCACAATCACACGTGGCTTGTACCTGTTAGTATGTATCATTGACAGTATAGTTTATAGTATAAATAACTTCATATGAAACATGGCCGCCACTAGAGCGTCCGAGCAATGACATCTAACCAAAATAGAGACTGTAAATTCAAACGAAAAGTGGCGACAAAATATCACCTACATACTATCGCTTGATGCTAAGTTTGCCTAATATTTAACCGATGGATCTACATGGCAGAAGAAGACTGCTACTAATCAACAAAGAGGTTTCACTGATGATTATGATGATGATGATGATGATGGCGTGCCCGTAGAACAGACACGTACTGCTGCACAAAAAGCTACCATGTTATATTTAATGCTGGGGGAAATTGCAAACTACTGTCCTTTCATTAGTAGAAATAACATTGTCAGTAACTCGACATCACTCGGAACAGTGTGGCAAGCTATCAGGAGCCATTCTGGTTTTCAAGCCAGATGAGCGGACTTTATTGACTTCGCCGACATGAAGTCAGAAGTAGATGAAACTCCGGAAGATCTCTACCAACGGATCATTGCGTTCACAGAATACAGCCTACTGCGTACGAATGATAGCATTACGTACCATGACATAGCTCCCGACTATGATGAGGAACTTACAGCAACTCTGGAGAATATTCGCGTACTCATATGGTTGCGACTCGTCCATGCAGATCTCCCACATCTTGTTAAACAACGACATGACACCGAACCCAGGACACGCACTCTCGCGTCAATCAAGCCTGAAATATGACAGGCATTAGAATCATTACCAGATGAAGTAAGATGTGAAAGTTCTCCACTCCGCATCAACAAGCCATCCTCGCCTCGAACCTTTACGAGGTTGTCTATGAATCATTCTAAGTTTCAGTACGACCTTGCTCCACCTAAAGACGTACGTTCTACTCCCAAATGTCCGTTATGCTACCAAGCAGGTAGATCGATGAACATTTCTTGAGTAGGTACAAATTTATTCCAGAGCTGAACAAATATTTCATAGCAAGAGCTAGACATGTTATTTGTGATGACTTTAGTGATGATGATCTAACTGAAGAGAGTCGTGGCATTCACCCAATAGTTAGTCCCGTACACTCAGAGTCTCAAGATTTCTCAGCAAGTACCACTTAAGAGGTTTCAAGTAATCGCAGGGTTCATGTGAGACAATCTCTAACCATGGAATATTTCTCATTCATAATGCTGTTCAAATAACTTTAGATTCTGGTGCTGAAATTAACATGATTAAAGCCTCCATTGCCAAATACATCGCAAAGAGTTCGCAGATAGCCTACCAAGCAGACGGACGTTCCGCCTTAGATATGTCATAGGTGAAACACGCCTAATGCTGACCCGCGATTAAAAATCATTCGTCTTTGAAGCCCTTGTCGTTGGTGAGTTGGATGTCGACATTTTAGGAGGTGTTCACTTCTTGAGTATCAATAACATAACTCGAATATCGAGCTCACTGTAGACTGTATGCCCCTTCGAGTAATTGATTTGTCCTGAAACTCGATCCTGAAGAGGAGGGTGTTAGATACCAGTCACCACTGTACACCAAGCGTTTTCTCGATCTTCTTACTGAAGAGATCTGTTTTTGTTCTGCGACACGTCTATTTTCAGGAATAGCTTTTAGGACATCATTCTTGTTACAAGCAAACTTCTTGAGATTAAATCCGCCTTTCTGCCACAGCTTCCAGTTGTTCTCCATCAGCTTAAATACATCCGCTGGATATATCCTATATTCAACAGGTTCCTGATCCAATACACCCACCAGAGAAACATAATAAAGTTCTTATCTTCAATGTCAACACTGACTTGATGGAACATAGATTCTGTGATACATGAAAAGGCTATTTCCTGGGAAAGGTACAATATCTGTGCTGATTCCATGTCTTCTAGTTCATCAGGTGGCACACGTTCAGCATAATCATTATCAATCAACTCCGCCATGAACTGTATGTCGTCAGCTCTGTACTGGGCATAGAATGAGAGCTTCATTCGAAGTGAGCTCAGATGTTTTACTGCCACGATCGGGTTGTTTGGTAGCTGAATATCACGCTGCTTGAATGGCAATGGTATTTCAAAGTGACCATCTGGACGTCCATGTATGTCAATCTTGGTTTTCAGGAATCGTTGGTCTTGAATGGACAGTGGCTCAGCAGGACTATACTGGAAGTCAAACTGAAACATCTGAACTGTTTAGGTTGGTAATAACTCTTTGACAGTGGTCCTAAAGGAGAAGTGGGCTTGCGGAATGGAACTATCGGGGTTAATATGATTAACATTCAGAATACAATCAACATGGCTATCAAAATGTACGTCATGACATATTGCATGTTTAGAGTTTCGAGATACAACCCCTGTTACACCCCACACTAGACATGTATAGACAGCATATGGGTCAGTATCATTATCACCTAAGACAACATTTCTAGGTACAAGTGCTACAGAGCGATTAAATCCAATCAATAAACCAACATCAATATTAGCATTTTGATCAACAGGTTTCTTGGCCACCTCCTATAGATGTGGTCATGTCTTTATAACTTGGCCTAGGTATAAGAGTTCTGTCCACCGGGATATAATCTGGTGTATATACCCGGCATTTAAATATCTCTCTGTTCATTGACGCCTCTCACCACTAGACCAGGTGTGAGCTTGGCCATAATGATCTCGTTGGGTGACATGGTAGTCAACTTCAGCTGCAGCTGACGGTGCAGCAATTTCATCAACCAGCTCCCGAGTAACAAAACAAGCATAGCTCATAAGTGAATAGACGCTTCCAAGAATTGTCAATATGATTTCAACTGGGGCAATCATTGGTTGAGTACAGCAGAAAACTTAGATACACTTTGTCTATCAGTGTCTACCTTGTGAAAGGTTGATTTCTGAACATTAGGCGAGGGTTTCGAAGTTTACAATCCTCGAAAAAAACCCCAGCCATAACAAGACCCTTGGATTTCGCCAGGTCTTTTCGTTCCTCTGTCGTCATTTTCTGAAAGTCATTACATTTGGTTAGTTTGTGCTCACCATTGCACACAAGACACTTGTAGATGTAGCTATGATTGTATTTAGTTTTCGCATATGTGGCTTTCTCATCAGGAGTGGTAACGACCACATCATCTGAATTTACAACAAATACACTACTCCAGTGGTTGTGAATTTCTTCATGTTTGTATCATCAGAGCTCCTCGTGTTGCCAGGTCCATAGGCCATGCGTGCCTCAAGTCTTATGAATTTGCTGAATTCCTTGACTGTTGGATAGTGACCGTATCCATTGTCCGGGCGTAGAGCCTTGTCAGTTTTGCTCATGGAGTTGCTCACATGTAATAACGACACGATGTTCTTACATTGGTGTAATAAAGAATCTGGATCTAAATAGATCGGATGTCTAGCAGGATAATGTATGTTTTAGGGTACATATATAGTGGCACTGGCTAATAACACCAACATCTTTAAACACCATTTGAGAACTATACTTCTATAAATATAAATCTAAATAAAACTAGACATACATCAATCTAAATACACCTCCACATATCGATACATATATACGTAGATCTATACATGAGTCTAGATTCAAAGAATGTAAGATGTTCATCAATTATGATAGTGATGTTTACAGACTGGATCCATCCATTAGCTATGACGATCAGATGCGTGTTGATTGCAGAGTGAAACGAGCTAACATTCCCAGGGAATTAGCTCACCCTGTGGTCTTGCCTAGAAATCATCATATCACACAACTGATGGTCGCTTATTTCTACGAGGGTACTAGTCACTCTTGCTAAACGAAATCTGATCCAGTGGTTATTGGCTAACTCATGGTCGCCCAGCAGTTGCCGCGTATATACATGTGGAAATGTGTGACTTGTGCTGATTTACCAGGGCTGTTTTCTCACCACTACTCGACCAACATGGAACTAAAGAGGATGATGAACTATTACGTACTCTCATGGTTGAAGTCAAGGCCATTGTAAATAGCCAGCCATTAACGTATTCAGACATGACAACCCCAGATTCAGCGGAACCACTAACGTCAAGCCAACATCTAACGCTTAAGTCAAACGTAGTTCAACCTCTCCCATGGAAATTCATGAAAGTAGGAAGCGTTGGAGAAGAGTCCAATTTCTCGCCAATAAGTAAGAACGTAAGTGGAATAAACCTCAAGTGAACCAGGTGATATTGTCCTCCTGTTAGATGAGAATGTTCCACGCTGTGAATGGCAAAAGTCTGTTATTCTTTCATTGATCGTCTTGTGCACAAGCTGGTCTCCTTGTACAGACCAACTGCATGAGATCGGGTAACCCCAACGGCGAGTTGAAATACTTTTTTCCATTTCAGTCTCCTAAATATATGTACCACGATTTGATTGATAATATGTACTTGTAGGTAATACATTTTCAGTTATGATATTGTCAGGAGTGTGTGGATTGTGCCAATCTGGGGGAGTCATCTGAAGGCTCAAACCTTGTCTTTTCTCGAAAGAGTAATTTTTTACATTCGCTAAATGTCGCCAGAGAACGTGTATATAAGTTCTCTGATGTCGCTGGGTTTTGGTCAGCTCTTGGAACTCTTCGGAAATGTTGGCAAATTGTTATTAAGATTTTAATTTTGCTTATTTGTCCTAAATAAGGGATTAAAGGTAAATATTAGACTGAATTATTCCAGCTAAATGTTTATAGATTACTTTTATTGTAATGATTGCTATGTTTATCTGATATATTTCGATATATTGAACATTTTGTCTCTGACACGCGTTGTACTTGATTATCAATACTGATGTGAATGTGGCATATCCGTGTACACTGCAGGCCTCATAACGTTCCTTTATTTCCCGTATTTTCCTTTATTTTCCTTTATTCAAAAAAATTCCTGTATTTTCCTGTATTTTTAGAAACATTCCATTATTTTCCTGTATTCTTATTAAAATTCCTATATTTCCTGTATTTCATGTAGGGATTATTTTTAATTTTAAGAAGACACGAATCCTCATTAAATTTAGTGTAAACCATAACATTGAAACTAGTAGATGATCAGGAATTCCTATTGTTTGCCTTTATTGACTCTTTCCTTTTCAGTGCACATCAATTGTCCTCTGGAATTTGGCATGAACATATTCTTGGCATCCTTCAACTGATGTGAAACATTACAGTACACAGCTTGTGAGAACACCAAGAAATATCAATTGAAGGACAATGATTTGCTTATTGCTTATACCTTGTTTGCAGCTGTCCCAATGAAGTACAGCTGAGGGGACCTAATTACTCCCATCTACTTCAACTTAATCAAGCTGGATAGTTGTAGCAATGGATATAGTGTTGCCTTCTAAAGTGCATCAATTCGGTTTGGATATAATTTTCATAGGTTTTTCAATTGCTTGTAACAATTTGGCAGGCTTCACTATATCACTGTACTTGGCTTTAGTATTTTAATGATTCTAATCTGTGTTCTGCCTAAATTTTATATTAATATAAAACCGAAATCAGAATTTATTTTTGATTTTCATATGATATTTGTTATGGAATTCAGAGAAAGCTTATTTGAAATGCCATGGCCAAGTCTTTCCTTTAAGGAAGAGAATGTAATCTATATTGTTTTGTAGGCAATTAACTGACAGGATGAAACATGAGTCTACTTAACTTACCAGATAAGATGATTTATTTATTTTTGTATGAGCTTGAACTCGTATGAAATTGTAGTGCACTTGCACACTACTGAACAGTTAATATCCCGAAAACGACCTTTCCATATCTTCATTTGTATGACATCCATCAAGTGTACAATATGCCTGGAGGTTGTACTAAATTTAGCCGAACTTGGCTGGACCAAGTAGATGACAATGGCCATACATTAAGGCAGTGGTGCCACTACACATTCTAGTTCACTATACAACGGCTATTGTACATTAGGCAATTAACCTGTTAGTTGTGAGAATATGGGGCTATTGCAATTGAAGCAACATGCTAAAAGCGCCAAGCCTAAAGCAATAGCTGAAGCTGTATTTATTTAAAAAAAAACAAGCAACAGCACAGATAGTACCAGGTCGAAATGTTAGAACTGAACTACCTAGTTCTCCGAAGCAGAGTGGATATAAAAGTGTTGCTGTTCTGTCGTCTTCCCTTGCCGATTGAACCATAACAGCAGAAGTTATATGGGCAGTTAAAGTAGCTTCTTCAGATTTTTCTTTTGCATCATGTAAAGATATTCCTCTGATTTTTTCAAAAGATTTTCCCATGTGCTGCCTCAAACAAATTCTCTATTAGTATTTGCAATAAATCGCCCGTATTGTGTGGGAATCAACAAAATGCAAATTTATCCTGTACATAAGCAGACGTAGCTCAATATCTCGATGGTAAAAATATCATGTCGTTTTCTTCAGTTATCTACCATACCCGTTATATACCAATCATTTATATGACCAATACAATTGTAATCTTACGACATTTTCAAATGATGCTTAACAAAACAAATCTTAATGGAAATATGCTAATGGAAAACTGGTAAAGACATATGAAAATTTGTATTAGGGAGTAGTTAAAACAAAATGAATTTTAATAGTTTTTGTGGAATTTCATTAGTTTATATTACAAACAATGAATAAATAATCCACTGCTCAGAAAATGAGTGACATTTGTGTAGATGGTCAGTTATTCATCTAACTATTTATCATTACCTTACAGGTATGTTATAATAGCGTGTGACGTGAGGCATTATAGTGTAGCTTTGTATTGGATTTTTCATACAATTATATACAACATTTTTAGGACATTTTTCTATCTACATTTGTGGGAATACTTCAGGAATATACTGATATGTGTATTTTGAGGGTCTTTGGTAGCAAAAATGCGACATTTGATGAAAAAGTGGATTATGTGTGTGATCTACTCTCGGGAGTTATTTTAAACTCAGTCAATAACACAGAGTGAACTGGTTATGCTGAGCTAAATTGGAGGTGTGAATAATGGGTGACAAAACTTACTATTGTGTAGCCAAAGGCAACCAAACAGGAATATATATGTCATATGGATATGCCTACAACCAACGGATAAGTTCCCTGGAACTCTGCACCAGGGTTTTCAAGGTTTAGAACAGACCATTGTATTTATGAGGAATCATTGATTTTCACCAGAAGATGAATGGTATGTATATGATAGGGAGGGCAATGGGATCCCTTTGAATCAGCACATGGACATGTTAGCAACTCAAGGCGACCAAAGAGAGTCCTTTCAGTGATGTCGTAATTAGCCTATTTTTGACATTTGTTGTCAACAGTCTAAATACCTCAGCAGTGGAACTTTTACAGTGTTGATGAACTTGTTAAAGCTAAAGAAGTACTATATGCTGTCGGCGATAAGACTATTCTACCAACATATGTAAGACGACGTGATGGAGCCGTCACATCCGAAATAGATGCAGTGGTAAATGATATTATAAGTGGTATTAGCAAACTGGATGAACAAGATAAGCTGCCACATTTTGCTGTGGACGTTGTTCGACTCAATCGACTTCCAAAGTGAATCCCTGCTGAAACTAATGCTCTCAGTATGTGTGATAGGATACGTAAATTAGAACTACGAATGGAAGCTATGTAAGAAAACACCGGAAGAACGATTCTGATTGAAATAGAAGTCAAGAACTATAGATCCTACGTGTCAGTGGCCAAACACAACTTGAATGGTTCCATTTTTGAGATACCTTAGGTACTGGCCCCTACATTCAACAAGGCTCCAGTTGTACATGTCGTATCTGGATCTAATCAGGTAACAGCACATGCAAGTGAACCAACGGATTTTGGAAGCCATCAGCGAAGTGTAATAATGTTGCCTAACAATCTAATGTTGCCGGGATGGGGTTTCGGCGTCAATCGCTCCGGACGATTCCCAAAGGTTCTTCGTCGTGCTGGTTCGAAGGCATCCATAGTATCAGGCACACCGAGCGGATATAACGATGGATATCGTTACCGAGGCCAACAGCGTACGAGACACCGTCGTCTAAAGCCAGCGACGGAGACGCGAACGCAGCAGCAGCCTGGTGCTTTCCGTGGAGCAGCAGAACCAAGTAGGGATATCTTTGTTTATAGAGTGGTGAAAGATACCCACAGCGACGATACCATATAATACATGGTTGTAAACAATGTAGATGTTAGATCCATATAAATGTGTCTCCAATGATAACGCTACATACTGTAGTTTCAAGGTTGAAATCAAAGTATCAGATTTGTCAAAAGTATTGGATGGTGAATTTTGGCCAAGTGGCATGCATGTCAGACGATATAATCAACAGAGGCGCGGCCAGATACGGCCATGATGTAAATAGACATAATTTAAATAGGCCAAAAATAGTAGTTTAATATGGATCTTACAAAATCAAAACTTGTCATAGTGTCCTGGAATAGTAGAGGTCACAGTGATAATCGTCTAGACTACATGGATAGGTTATTGCAAAATGTTGATATTCTTTTGGTGCAGGAGCATTGGCACTATGAAAATAATATCATATCAATGATAAATTCGATGAATGATGTACAAGTGTATGGTACTTCAAGTATGGATCCCAATGTGTTACAAACAAATCGACCAAATGGTGGCTGTGCTTTTTTGTATATCAAAAACCTGAAATTTAAAATTATACACGTACCTGTTGACAGCAATAGGTGTTGTGCTGTGCTGTGCTCTGTGATTTTCCTAACAATGCCAAAATACTTATGTTCAACATATATATGCCTTGTGATACAGATAATGATCAAGCTAATTTAGAAGTCTAGATCGATGTGTCGTCCAAAATAAGTCATGTTCGTTCAAATTACAAAGATGTAAATCATACTATTATTGCTGGTGATCTAAACACAGAAATGACTCGTCGGAACTCTTTACATACTATAACCTTTGAGGAATATATGAAAAATGAAGGCCTTTTCCTATGTTCCGGTTGTACCGATGACCAAGTATTATTCACATACATTAATGAATTCACAGGCTCTAGATCTAAATTAGATCATTTTATCATATCTGAAAATTTATCAAGTGTCGTTTTTGGTTATCACTCCATAAACGAAGGTGATAATCTATCAGATCATATTCCAATTGTAGTGGACTTAACATTAAGTACTGAATATTTGAATGATATCTAGGAGATAAATTTCTTACGGAAAGCTTCCTGGCGAAAGGCTACACCTGGTCAAATTTTATCATATAGAGATTTATTGAGTAACTTGCTGGATGGCATAGAAATCCCAATTCAAGATATGTATTGTAAAAATATGTTCTGTGAGGATCGCAATAGTGATATTGATACCTACTATAGCTCTATAATAAGATCATGCATTAAGGTCACATCTCAATGTATTCCTCGTACAAGTAAGCCTAAGATTGCAGAGTGGAATGATAATGTCAAACAATATAAGGAACCATCAGTATTCTGACACAGAATTTGGCAGGATAATGGCTGTCCCCGACACGGTATTATATATGACATCAAACGTAGAACCCAATATAAATATAAGTGAGCAATAGAAACTGCCAAAAGGGAGATATACTGAAGTCTGATAAAATGGCATACGCATTACAATGTCAGGATAAACGCGATTTGGGGGATGAAATGAGACGTCTTACCAGTAATCGATGCAACATGCCGAATATCATTGATGACACCCAAGGTGATAATGAAATGTGTACAATATTTAGAAATAAATACAATGATTTGTATAACAGTGTACTTTACAATAGTCAAGATATGAAAAGCGTCCTAAATGAGTTGGATTGTAACATTAAATCGTCCTGTATCACTGTAACATGTAAACCATTACATCATTGTTCCACAGACGATGTCAGCAGTGCCATTCATAGGTTGAAACCTCATAAAGCAGATGGGGTTGAAGATGTTTCATCAGATTTACTAACCAATGGTTGTCATAAGCTATTTGTTCATTTCACTTTATTGTTCAATATTATGCTGCGACATGGTGTGTCGCCTAGAAATATGTTATTGTCAACTCTAGTTTCTATTCCCCCAAAACAGGAAAAAATAGGTAAATGACAGCAATAATTACAGGGAAATTGTTTTAGGAAGTGTTATTGGTAAAGTAATTGATAACAGATTACTTGAAAAACATAGATATGTACTAACGTCTTCTGATTTGCAGTATGGCTTTAAGGCTAAGCATTCTACCACTCATTGCACACTTGTACCACAGGAAAGTCTAGACTATTATATCAGTAATAACTCATCTATGTTCCTTGTATTACTGGATGCAGTATAATATGTAAAACTATTCCGGCTGCTGAAAAAGCGTGGTCTGTGTCCACTTACGTGTCGTTTCCTAGCATTTCTGTATATTAACCAGTCCCTCAGGGTTAACCGGAATGGCTATTATAGCAATCCCTTTCCAACTTCCAGTGGAGTGAAGCAGGGCGGAATATTATCACCTATACTGTTCCGTGTATATATGGATGAACTAATCAGTCGATTAAAACAATCGGGGGTTGGATGTTTCATCGCAGATATCTATTTAGTTAGCTTAGGTTATGTGGACGACGTGTGTCTACTTGCACCAACAAGGAGTGTCACACAAATAATGTTAGGTATATGTGAGAAAATTTGGTAAAGAATATGATGTTATGTTCAATTAAAAAAGCCATCTGATATTGTATAACACCAATTATCAATATATTGATATGCCCCAATTACATCTAAATGGAGAAACACTACAGGTTCAGAAATACGCTTGTTACCTTGGTCAACCTATTAGCAATGAAAATGTAAACAAAATCGCTTGTAATAAAGCTTTACGTGATATTGTGTGCAGAACAAATTATGTTATGACTAAATTTGGGTCCTGTACAGCTGATATTCGTTCATTCATGTTCTGCACATATTCTACCAGTTTCTATGGATCTCCATTATGGCGTTTCAGTTAACTTGATATAAATGGTCTATATGTTATTTGGAGAAAATATGTTAGAAAAATATAGAATATGTCACCTAGAACACATTGCAGACTTTTGAGACATCTTGTCGAAAGCAATGGTGTCCAATATGATCTAATATATAGATTCTTATCTTTTTATGATTCCGTCAGTAAAAGTAATAATGAGTGAACTCGTTTTTGTTCATTATTATGTAAATTATCAAGGTCTGCCGTTGCAGAAAATAGAAGGATGTTATTGTCAAACTTTAATAAAAGGAGCTTTGTGAAATTGAAAGTCCAATGTTGCAAAAGTATTTTCATTGTAATGAAATTTGTAAAAACGGCGGTGATATGCTGAAAGAATTATGTCTCATCAGGGATAAACGGCTTTTTATTGATTTCGATGTTAGAGAAATCCAGTTATTGATTGACTTGATCTCTATTGGCTAAACCATTTCTAGACGGATGAATGATTATTCTGTCCTTTTTCTCTCCTTTTCGGTATTTCCACTTAATTATTACTACTGAAAATAATTGTACAACTTTGTATGTTGTTACGAAATAAATTATACATATTATATGCGCTACATAATTATGTGTAGTACAGTAAGGTATACGTAATTGAACTGTCATATCATATCATTTACCATTGGGACAACATGACCTTCTAGATGTCACTTTATTGTTTACTAATGGGCTGACCTATCTGTAAGCAAGGGTGAGCTGTCATAAGATGCAAGCTGATTTGTATCAATACGAGACAAGTTGCCTGGGTTGAGTTAAAATTAATAATTTCAGGATATTTTTCAATTGTTTATCAATGGGCCGACAAGACTGTCAGCTAGGCTAACGCTGAGGTGTCATAACGTGGGATTTGAGATTTATCATAATCGGCTAGGTTTTCTGAGTTGAGTTGTCTCTCCGGCGAGTTCATCAGTCACCTGTATAAAAGATTCACCGAATAAAATCTTAGTCCCAGTTAGTGATTGATCTTCTTGTTCTTAGCAAGCTTCACTATCTTGTTACACTCTGTTGTATCAATAAACTTTATATACCGGTCTACAGTGTTATATTACAAACAATTATATTGATCTACTTTATAATAATAATAATTCATCAAGAAGATTAGGTGGCAGTGTCAAACTGACCGAAGACGAAGAGTATATCTGTTCATGCTATCGCACAAGTTTCACATATCTATTTCACATCTACCTACCACCTTCTAAAAACGATATATATATATATATATATATATATATATATATATATATATAATTCATGCTTGTAATTTGTATTTATCATTGAGAGTGTAGAAGAAAATGCTAGAAGTGAGATTCTTTCGGAAGCTACTAGAATATATTGAACGACATTTTTTCTATCCATAACCGGAAGTTGAGAAATTAAGCAAATGTTTTTTTTTATTGGATTTCGTTAAGAAGAACGATATAATTTAACCAGTTGTTCAACTATATATGTTATCGTTTAAAGTATATACTTCTAACAACAGTGAAAACAGATCTGCTAATATTTAATTTATATCATACAACGCGTACTGTATTTAACCAACAAACTTTCTTTTCCGCTCTTTCTTTCTACATCTGTGACTTAATCAGGGTCATACTTGGTTTGAAGGTGAAGATAACTTTATTTTAAATCATTTCTGAGTCGGCCTGATATATGAAAAGTTAATGGCCAAAATTGATTATAACCTGTCTGTTGCAACTATTACCCACTTAAGAGTACATTCGTTTTCATATCTCGGGTAATTAAAAAAAAAACACTTTAAACTGTCGAAATGGTTTTTCGTTCATTATGCAGAGCCTCGTCGGTGATATAATCTCAGTCGAAGTTCTGATCAGAGATAGCAAGATGATAGTACTTCAATGAGATTTATACTCTCTTGGTGCGTTATGAAATAACATTACTGAACATTAAAAATAATGTTATAGTCTCAATCCCGTTTTCGTCTAATAGTTAATGAGATTTACCACGGTTTATGAAACACAGAAGAGCGTTCTTTCAAAACGCTTGTTCCCTAATTATGAAACTATCGGCTATCCAAAAATGAGAAAAGCCATTCTTTTATAATATGCTCAGTTGTTTTTTTTTGTTGTTGTAATTTTCATCGACGTATGATAACATATGAGAATTCCTGAACTCATCTATGTCTCCTTATTGGGCGGCGAGTTACGCCGTCACTGATCGAATATTTCTGAAAACTGAGAACTAATTACAATAGTCGAAGGTCGTACACGTTTCTAAACCAACCAGATGCACAATAGAATACAAATATTTCTGTTAATACCGCATAGCTAACCTAAATTATGAACGTACTATTTAAATACTAACACGTTGGAATGTTTTAACTTACTTATAGGAGTTTAGATCACTCTCAGCTATGATCGCTTAGTTTCAATTTTTGTTATTCATGAAAAATGCACTAATATTCTCTTTATGGCTAAATATGTTTTTAAATCTATGTATACTAATGCTAGTATTTTGATATCCAAATGACAATGAGTAGACCGCATTTTAAAGTTTTATTCCCGGAGTAAAAGAACCGTAATCTTTGTTTAGGAATGAAGTTTGTGTTTGATGTCAATTCACTCTACGTTGTATTTTATGTACTGAAAACGTTCCATCTTTTATGCTAAAGATCGATCTATTTAATGCTGAAATAACATTTTAAATGTAAGAGACTTTTGCTAAACTTGAGGGAATTTAATAATGTCGGCACATGAGCATTTAATTTTGAATTATTTGCAACTAGAGATGCCTTAAGATCAAGATAAATTTGCGCGCTAGTGATATATTTGTTGAGAGATGTAAAGGTAGTAGCTATTTGTATTTTGGCAATGTTGTTGTGTTTTACTACGGTTGTTATGGGAACAATGTCTTACACCAAAACGATCGTGCTCTCTCGCTTAGTTATTGTTATAGCAATGACACAAATAAGATATCGCTCTTATTCTTTATTATTCCTTTATTCCAACTCACTAAAGGGTGATTTAAATATATGAATGATGTATGTGACTCCCGTTCTTGGACCTGTTCAGTTGTTCAATGATATTACCATTTCATATTTGTTGACCAATGTTTAGGCGGATCAATTTAATGGTTGGTGATATAATGGCACTGTAATATATATCGGGGGGGGTCCATTATTGGAGGTACGAAATTCCGAGGAGGGGTGGGTTATAAAGGGGAAAATGGAAATCAGATTATGCTTAATTGTCTTCTGAAGTACTACAAAATCCAAATTTTTCAAGTGCAAACTGTGTCTAAATAGTGGAAAAAGTTCTCTGAAGAAAGACACATGGTATGATTATTGGGGGGGGGGGGGTTACTCAATAGCTTACTAGAAACATGAAAGTGCATACTTATGAGAAAGAATCAATGACGGTTATAATATATATTACCTCACGTAAATCTACATAAATTAGTTGAAAATATTGTCTAGGGTTTTATTTAATGAATCTATATGCAATGTGTTTGGAATCGATATGCTTATGGTTATGTATTTTTATTTATGTTAAGGTAGACAAGCTTGTGTCAATCATCCAGCTGCTCAAATGGCTTTTGATTAACATCAAGGCAGAGAAACAGAGAGTACATCATAATATCAGTACAATTCGAATGTTCCGAAAGATATCTGGATCTGCATAAAGGGAATGCCAACTGATCTCTTGTAATAAAGAAGAGGTACCTATCTATGAAGCCACCTGCTTTGCTTCGTCTTACCATCTCTGGAATTCTACATTAATGTCATCCTTCAAACATTAAATCTTTGATTTGACAATGTCAATCATTGTGCATGCATCAAAGACGTCAATATCTCGTCTTTGTAATTTACCTGACAAACCTTTCAAAATAATCCAAACTATTCTACAATACCGCGAACCCAACAATAACTCCAAAACTCGGCAGTTTGCTTTCCAAACCTAAATCCGTAGTCATGGTGTCATTATTCCAACTCCAACAACTGTCATTAACCTCCGGACAAAACATGTGGATTAACCATAGCATCAAGACGAATGACCTCGTGTTCATAAAGCTCACCAAATGTCTCCAAACAATAATGTCTTTCAACCCAGCGTGTCTTGCACAAACTGTTAAGGTTCTCGTGGCGAGTATTGGCGGAGTAATATTTGAATGCAAGTTCCAGAAGGTTTTGTCTCTTGGGAGAATTGTCAAAGAAGTGTACTTACTAAGTTATATTTAACGGACAAATCACAATTATACTTCAACTTATGCTAAATAACGTAGAATAAAATGAAATATAATTATGATTTGACTATTAAATATAAAAAAATTATCAGACACACATTACACAATACTCAATGTATGTTTATTTGATAATGAACTATTCGCAGTACTAATACTAGTTTAAGTAGTTATTATGCGGCTAAATGGGATATTAGATTTAAAGATGGAAGATCCTTACTGGAGGTAGGGCGTGCTGATCCCTGACCCCCCGTTGATCCACCACTGGATATCCTTATTTTTATTATACGATCCATCGTATCCGTCTATATGTCATCTCGAATAAACGGGGCTGCTAATGGCAGCTTCTCTATACATCAAATGCACGTATGAGTAGTATTGTTGTCAAAATGACAGATGGGTGCAGCGCGTCATTGTCAAATCTGAACTACGGATGTGAGAATCCTTCTACTTGCTGTTTATGCTTTGCCTTGTCGTCCGATTTACACTTCTCCCCGTCAGAGGGTTCGTTTTGTCAGTCGCCGGTGAATTATTCAGTGTCTAAGTGTTGGCTTATTTATTGGGACCAGTCAGGAAATTCTACAATCAAAAAATAGTCGATCGATTATTGTCACCTGGCATTATCTGATAATGGATCACAGTTTTTGTACAATAAATAACGGTAGCCAATTTACCCCACCTATAAATGAAGTCTTCATAAATACTATTAATAAATCCAGGCTTTTGGTCTGGAAAGATTAGGTGTAGGGCTGCATTTTATTTGTGGTGTTTATATACAGACCTGTGTGAAGTTGTTAGTTTACGTTACATAGTATACCAAAAAGGGAGAAGTAATATTTCTACACAGCTTTCTATTATATCACTCACGATGTTAAATTGTTTTACAATGCGGAATAGAATTTTTAGTATAATATCAACAGAAATATTCTAGTATGCTTTATAAGTTTATTGCGAACAAGAAGGAGAAAAGAAGGAAACATAATAGCTTCTAGATTTTAGATATGTTTTAGACGAATTTTATGTGGTTCAGTTCCAGTTGCCTGGATTAACCATACTAATACTATGTCAGAGAAGTTTCTTTGCAAAATAGTATTCTTTTTGTAATAACCTTCCAACCTGCAAGAGCGTTGAAAATAGCTAATATTATATGTATTGTGACAGAGTTTAACGTCGGTGAGCGAACGCGATATGAATTTAATATACATAATTTCTTTTTTGGTGAGAAAGTTTTACAGAAACCGGATTATATGGTAGTTTATTGTTAGTATTCAGCATTCTAGCCGAACAGTTGCTAAGGTATTGTTTGCGAATGAATTGTCAATTATTGGCCAATATTCTAACTATGTTTGACTGATGAAATATTCACAGTGCAGCCCACTCTTGAAATGATGATAAATCAGCAACGGGACCACTTGATGGGACCACTTGATGGGACCACTTGATGGGACCACTTGATGGGACCACAGTAAGTCGTAAGGTGTTTTTATGTAATTAACTGATTATATAAAACAGCTTCACCAGTTAATTATAGTTCCCGAGTAGCCGCATTAATGTAGTCTCTGGGACGATGCTAGTGGTATCGTGTCTATTATTATTTTCATTAAAAAAAAGAGTTTTCTTCAATAGCGGATTTACACAACCTCTAACCCAGTCTTCCAGGTCCCTGGCAACGTTCAGCTGCAGCCAAACTAACAGCGGGCTCACTGCACTGAAGAAGCCGGAAGTTTGGTTTATGTCGGTGAAATGTTTCGGGATTATCTAAGGGTTGGGCCTATTGAAATGCTTTATAGCTGGGCTTTATTGAACGATTAGACATTTAGTATGATAACAACTACCAAGTAATCAAAATAATGTGAAACAAGTCTCCCTTTCAACAGATTTCATTTACTTCAGCTTCCAGTTATTTAGTCCTTCAACATTTATATCACCAATAACAATTTTGCTGTTTACATCATCCTGTTAATGTGTTCTCATTCATTGGCAGTTTACTAACTATTTAACTAAATATTTCTTTGCTTGCTGCAAATGTAAACATGATTGGGCAATTTATTCTACAGCATTGAAGCTGATGCTCGGAAAGGTTTCTCTTCGTACATTACTGTGTGGGTTTTGGCACCATCAAAACTGAACGGGAATTTTATTCGTATATACTTTTGGATGAAATCGCTTAGCTAGAGATGTGTGGTTCCACTCAGCACTTTGAATATATGAAAAAGGATCTGAAGTATATAGGAAGTGGCTGTAGCTGCATCAAAACCGGTGCTAAATGTTCCATTTTGCGAGTGCGTGTTACGAAAAAACGAGCAGCGCAGTTCTGCACTCGCTGAGAGTGAGTGAGAGAGAGAGAGGGGGGGGGGTTGAGGGTATTATATAAACCGGTAGAGAAATTATAAAATGTTGGACTAAAGTCTCATCATTTATTTATTAATATGAAATATCTGTTTTCTATAGATGTTGCTTGAATGGGAGAACAATCAATTCTGCCTTATATTCTTTTAATTTCAGTACGTTGATATTCATCTAAATGCCTATGTCTGCAAAACAAGCTTCAATTAAAGATAAAATATCAGTGAAGTACATCTGAGTATTATTAGATTACAATAATATTTAATGATATGCTATTTATTAGTTTGCCAACCAGCATATAGTAATTCTTGCTCATAAAATAATTCCTTGTGTTACACATAATGAAGACATACATCTGGTGCTGTGTTATCCGCGACTGAAACACCCTCAGTTCCGTTGAAGAGGTACGAAGTAACCAAGGTTAAGAGCTTTCCTTGATACAAAATATAAATTGTAAACACCTCAGTCGTATCGAGTGATGAATTATATTATGGGCTTCAGGTAAATCAAATATAATTAATGCAAACACAGATCCTGCATCAATGACCTCAGCAATGTCACTCTGCACTGCCAGGAGAGCAGTTCTTGTAGAATAAACTATAAACAGTCTGATAACTATGATCGAGACCACTGTGCTGTAAATGCTCATCAATAAGCATTGATACTACCTTTTTATTAATAAGCTTGGTTAGATATAGCATGACAATTCTTCATATATTCCTTATCTAATCCTCACCAAGTCGATAATTATAGTGTTACTAATTAGGAAACATTTCACTCATTAAATGGCAAACTGCTGCTCTTAGAAAATTGTCTACGTATTGTTTACCACTAACGACCAAGAAACAAAATAATCTTTATCATCAAATAATTTATCAAAAGATTTAAATAACTCCTTTCATCTTGGAAAGGTGATGCTTAGTCATTGATTTATATGGAAGACAAAAATAGTCCAGCTGCACGAAACCTTTCAATCTAATATTCAGATAACGATCCCGTTGTCAACAATAGATCTTATATTACGGTACAAATACGTTAGTTTTGGTCATTTGATCTGGCTCTGATACTAGTTCGTTATTCTATAACGTCAGACAACGCGATCAAATAATATATAAGTACAATATATAACAAACTTCAACAAAATGGAGGAAGTAACACTTACAACGACCGAGCAATCAGATAGCCAAAGGAAGAAATCCTGGTTCCAGTTTACGGATTGCCTGGATATCGTTTCTTGTTAATTCACGTGACCGCCCTTGTGTCGTTAATTATCAGCCTATTGGTCAGTTCTAGAGTCCTCTTGTTTTTAAATTGGCCAATCAAATCGTTTTACAGTCGACCAATAGGAGATCGTCTTGTTGTTTACTTGGCTTTATGTGATTTACTCTTTTCGATAAGTCATATAATGGATCATAGTTTTATGGTTGCCATCAGAGGTAAGCAATTAACGTATACAGTTTCTTTCTCTCGCACTCGGCATATGTGTGTGTGTGTGCGTGCGCACGCGAAACAAATTCAACATGGTTCCCAAAACAATTTGAGTTCGTTCAGTAATGTGTTGATGAACAGTTCCTTTGATAACCAGAATTGAAAGAACTGTTTTACATGTTAATCAAAGATATAATGTATTAGCTGCTTTCAGACAGAAAACTGGTAAAAGTTTCAATCATGGTTTAACTGTAAAGTTTATCAATTTTGGCGGCAAGTTTACAATATATGATTTTCGTTTGTTCTTTATTACAAAATAACATGGTTTCCAAAACTATTAATCTTCGTTCAGTAATGTGTATATGAACAATTCATTTGATGAAGAGAGCCAAAACAACGTTTATTTTGTCATATGTGATCCAAAGATAAAATATGTGAGCGGGCTCGAAGCTGGAAATTGGTCAATCATGATTTAACTGAAAACGTTATATATTATGGTTACAAGCTTACGACATATATTTTTCTGGTGTACTTTATTTAAATTAATGTACAGCATGTTGCCGAATAAACTGTACAGTTCAATGCATGCACAGTCTAATGAACAACGATGAAAACCTATCTCATACACATCTTTACAAAATATAACAAGCCTTCAATATAACAGTATTTGATTTTGTTTGGCCTTCATAATTGTATATACAAATATTTTGCGAAGTAGGAATATAAATAAAATGTTTTCATAAGCCACCTCGCAGAAAGAATGTTGCCATCACTATATTTCCATTATTGAGAACAGCAATCAAATTTCTCACACAAGTTAGCGAACTGTGTTTGTTGTTTATACATTATGTTACAGTTCCTATGCCAGCTTAGGGATACCTTTATGCAGGTAACGTTGTAAATGATTCTTCTCTTCCGTAGGATCTCCGCCTGATGCGCCATGCGCAGCTTTTGGATTTCTTCTCAATCAGTTTGTCGTTGGCCAATCTTTGATCGTTATTTTTACTTCCTTCAACGCATTTACCATGATAGTGTTGTGTAAGGTTATTGATACAGGGAGATACGACTGGAAGCTACTGCTATTCTCGATGGGACTTCCGGCTTTCATGGGTACTTTAGCCACTAGCACCAACTACTTCGGCCCCTCTGGATGTTGGTGGGTATTGATATTACATATTAGAATATTTCTAACGAATATCTTATTAACTATTACAATGTAGATAATTTAAGCAAATAGATAAGATAAAAAGGTCATTATTTCTTCCGACAGGTGTTACATCAACATGAGGCGACGTTTTGGTAAACTACTCAATAATTTGGTCGCCACGATTATGATCATGACCTTCGTCTTCAATGTCGCCTGTTACCTTGGAATCTGGATCAAAATTCGACAAGTGATGCAAACTCAGAAGAAGAGTAACAAATACGGGCGTACCGCTAAAGTGATGATGCTATTTGTAGCAGCATACATCTGTCAATGGTGGGCTTTTGTCGTACACTCATGTTGGGAATTTTTCGGCCAACCTCATGTTTCTGTCTTCTGGGCTGCTGTGTTTTTCAGTAACATGGGTGGAGTTTTTAATTTCTTTGCGTACTCATTCATTAGAAAGAAATATCAGGAGGTCGGCGATGAACGTTCAACTGGTACAAATACTACGTGCGCAGGTTCAGCGTAAATATCATTACGACAATAGACACACCTGCAAATGAAGCATATATACAAACATGACTAATACAACCGAAGAAGTCACAGAAACAAACAAGCAAGTTGATTTATGAGTCCTGAATTTGTCGATTCTATATAATTTAACACCCTGTTTAAAAAAAATGTCTGGTTGAGGTGTTCGATGGAAATCTTTCTCGGGCAGGTATATAGATAGATGGATACAAAGAGAAACGAATATCAAAGGAAAAAAGCTGTGAAAGAAACATTCAAACGAGTAAAGAAACAACTATTATATTTGTAACGGATAGCAGTGTACATGCTATATGTTATTGTCATAATGTTACTAATATGTTATTAGAACACACCTTAAGGTTGTTGTCATTATCTGTTACGTGTAAGTTCTCTGTCGTAGTTCATGTTATAAATAATGACTGATTTGTCATTTTATCCACACACACACACACACACACACACACACGCACACACGTACACACGTACACACACACGTTATTAGACTTGGCATATTTAATATATATTAGGGAGTTCCTATAATAGACTAGTTAGAGGACAGTATTACAGATCACCAGGTGAGGCTTCAAATGGAGTCAACGTATCTAAGTTTATGGGATACTTTCTTGGGTAGCCACTACATGGCCACATGTGTAACTAGCACATCAGTTTATTACTAACATACGTAAACTGAGATAGATAGATATATAAATAAATATATAGATAGAGATATATAGATATATAGATAGATAGATAGATAGAAGAGATAGATAGAGAGACGAGAGACGAGAGATAATATCTTATTATGGACCTGGTTTAGACAATAAATTCATTTTCCGACATGATATTGTTGGTGACGGATTAAGCTTCACTATAAATGACTCTTTTATCCAGCAAACTAAGGTTACGACCCCTGTCCATCATTTCTGACACACCTGTCATATTTCAATATAAAACACTTCAACAATCCAACATCACAAAAACTTTCGTTATTCAAATTAAGTCACGAAAGACACACCGACATTTTATCAATGATGATCAATTAACCCACCCATAATCATTCAATGTTCACATACACCTTTCCCTGCGAATATCTCGTAGCCGACAACAACAGTCCATTGCTAATTACCGACACCTGTGTGTCAATTTTCCCTTGAGCTAATCATGAGTTAATGTGATGGACAAAGTGACACCAGCATGTCTTTTATTACGAATTATGAAATAATTAAAGTCTTCAATGCCATTCCATGTCATTGCACACTGCTATTTTGAACGGAATGGGGGTCACCATCTAACTTCACAATCATGTCAGCAGAAGTATATATTAATGTGGATTATACTCTTTACTGACGATACTGTCTCAGAGCCCCCCCCCCCCCTAAAGCCGAGTCGGGCGATGACACGCCAGCATCTCCGCCTCAGAGTATCTATATCAAGATGGCCGCCAGCAACACGGATGATACACTAAACTTCCTGGAATCATACCCTCATTAAGCCAACAAATATCTTAAACCTCTGATCAGCACATTACCAGACAGTAAAGATATATCAGCCATTTCTGCTAAACAGACGTCGATATAGGAATGTTTCACTGAAAGCTATTTATTTTATTTCTTACATGTTGTGAGCAAGATGATGAATGCTTATTTCTCAATGAAAATTACGTTTTGCATTTTGGAATTAAAATTTAAAACACAGAAAATGTCTATAGCTATTAGTACGTTTTCTCAGACTACTAATATAATCTTTGTCAATATCTGTCACTATTTGTCGTGTCAGTTGGAGCCCCCCCCTTAATCCGTATGTGAAAGATTCAACATTCCGGCATTCAATATATATTATTATGTAACATAAAAGACGGAATAACTAATCTAATATACGACATTGTTGTCGTATATTAGTACTGTCGCTATGGGGACAACATTTCACACCAAGGCGCTCTTGCTCTCTTTTCGTTGTTACAGTATACACAACAGAAACAAAATTCGGTATCGTGATATTCCTGGTGGCTCCTTTGTTCCAGCCGTCGGTGTCTACATTCTGATTTCCGTAAATGACTGATGTACGTGACTGCTGAACAGTGTCTCACCATAAAATGGGACCTTAATGGGACACCACTTCATCTCAGGTTCTGTCTCGATTACCTTTCAGTCTACTGATAGTTTTGTATCCGCTGAATGCTGAATTTGTTGATCAAAAATAAATGTTGTACGAGACTAAAGGAGCCGCATCAGCAATAGCAATTATTTCACCCGTTCATTTGTTCATCGATGTAGTTTAATCGTATGATACTAAACGATGTTACTAGTTCCTATTGGCTGACCAAAATTTCGCATCACACATGCTATTGTTATAGATTTCGGTGTTTCTCATTAGCATGATTTTCTGCGTTGGTTGAAAAAACCACTGCATTTGTGACCATTTAGCTGAAGAAGAAAAAAAAAACATTTCCCCAACAACGTCGTGGTTGTTCATTAATTGGGCTGAATATACACTAATAGACAGCACTGTCACTACTTGAGCTGGCCCGGAAGCGAGTTCAGAATTGTCTAGAACCAGTAGAATTAGTCTTCAACGATCTTTGCCTTTACTAAGAATAAAACAACTTAAAGTCCACATTCATTTCAAATGTTCAGGACTTATACAGCTATACTCACAACTATCACAAATAATGTCTAAATGTGTAAACAATCGCCCACATATTAAATAATCCAGTTCAAAGTGCTGATTAATGGCCCGTGGGCGCCGCCATTTTGAAGCTCCTAAATGCTGACGTCACTTCCGCGTATCCGGTTGACCTGAAGTCTGTAGAGCTTGTACTAAAGCATGTAAAAAGCGGTGAACAAAGAATTGTCCTAGAACCAAACGACATTATCTTAATACAATTACGTCATGAATGATAAACAACCATATCAATTTGAGTCAGAAGGAATGTTGCAAGAAGAAGATAATTCAAAATGGCGCAGAAATTAACGCTCAAGAGGAATTATAACCCGCGTCAGTCTAGAGGGAGCCGATGTGACGTCAGAGCATTTGAGTTTTCTCTTTCCCGCCTTCGAATATGGCTTCCGGTGCAACCGTAATGGCGGCCCTCCAGTAATTTGGATTATTTCCCTATATCTATGAAATCAGGTATATTTCGTGATTATTATTGTGGAATTTTGGGTAAGTGTTCTAAGCATTATATATTTTTTCAAAATAGTTTCTGATGGTGAACTGTCCCTTTAAGTCTGCACAAACACTTCCAGTAAGCGTACGATTTCTGATAGGAGTAATTAGGTTTCAGGCTGCATTTCGAGATGTTTATATATTGTTGAGTGTGATATGTAGGGGTACCTTTGATAACAGTACAGCAAGTCAGTGCAAGAAGCTGTATCTTGTTAGGATAATGACATTACGCAATGCATATCGTATAGCAAATAGCAAAACAGGTCACCGGAAGCTGAATCATGTTTGGATAATACCGCTGTAGGGATCCGCCTATTTAATGGCGGCTGGCACGTTTATATAATACTACTGCACCTGGCATGCAGATGTCCTGCAAGCTTAATCTTGTTTGGCAATCTTTGCCTTATTTTGTCCACCTGCGAATTCAGGCGACTTCGGAGGTAAACTCCAAAACACCTATGGCTTTCAGCATAACATGTTATCTAGTGAACTTCCGACGGTCCCGGTAGACTGCTCCATATTGACTTCCATCGAGCACAAACAAACAAACATAAATTCAAAAACTTATCACTAAAGGGTAATTAAAGTCCAATATTTCATCATCTGCATGTCTGGTCTATGAATCAGACAATAATATTTGGTAATTTTTCTATAGCAATTCAACAAGTCATTGCGTAATACAAATCCAAGAGTACAGCGTAATAAAATAATACCAAAAGTTTTAAATCCAAAAATTTGATAGAATGTTTAATTCGCTTGCATTTGAAACACATATCGACTATTGTTAGTTCGAGTTTTTATTGATTAGTGAAAAACGTTATTCTGAAAATTGTTTTAAATATTGTTATTACTAAATATCAATATTTTCATAACATTTACACTTGCTTATATATTCAACTTAAGCTAATTTGTTATCATAAGAGTTACACATAACTGTATAAGTATATCATTTATCTCGATAGAACCGTTTTAACTATTTAATTATCTTCCGCCCCTTGAATGTGTGGAATAATGAGATACTATACTTGTGTTATACTGAATAAATCCTACAGAATAGTAATATATTAAATATAACAAAATCAAGAGATAAAAAACACACACACACACACACACACACACACACACACACACACACACACACACACACACACACACACACACACACACACACACACACACATATATATATATATATATATATATATATATGAACCCCACTTACCAAGCTTTCTTCCAATATTCTGCACACCAAAGTGTCTGGGACGTTGAACAGTTGAAATTTGTTGCTTCTATGAAGACTGATAAAATACTAAATACGTAATTTGGGATAAAGGAAAAGCTCCGACGCTGGTATTGACTGCCTGACTGGTATCAAAACGTATTCACACCAGAAAACAGTTCCCCAATCTAACAGGACAGCGCCATTGGCACGACTAACCCACTAGACTTGTTAGGATTATAATGTCAAAATGGGTTACAAGTAATCTACTCGGCTACAAAAAAGCTATCCATGATATCGCCTAATTGTCAGAATTCGACTTAACATATTTTTACTGCCTATCGTAACAAGGTTATGCTGTTAATTGTAATATGTCGCTACTACATAACATTTCTATTACAACTTTAAGAGGTATATCATTAAATGCTGACGTATTCAGCTTCTTGCCAATCTCACATTCAAACTACCAACTATTCAGTTGGCGACGCTGACATATAATTTGCTTAAAGTAATATAACAAATTACAAACATTTATTGTTCATATTAACGTTATGATATTGATTATCAACGATGTTGAAATCCGCTGAATATTTATATATGGAATGAACGGTGTTAAAAATAACAAATTCATTTCAATCACGTTGAACGACAAAGCCAACTATATATCTACTTAAGATCAACGTGTAAATAATATCGTGTGCCTAATGATATATATATATATATATATATATATATATATATATATATATATATGACAGTAGGCAGACAATATATAAAGCACACATTTAAACTACATCAAGATCGATAATCTATAGTTCTTACGTATTTTTCGAAGATTCAGTTTTAAACGAATATCCCTTTCTTTGAAAGAGAGATGCCCCATCATCAAATTTGGCCTTTTCTATGCCTACATAGATACATCGCATTATATACGGATAGTAACTTCTGAACCAGTCTTATACATTAAAACCTGATAGACCAAATCGAATAAAACCGAAGGCTGTTGCAAACATTGGCCGCTTAAAAGTTGTATTTTCCGTATTTCGGAGTAATTAAAAAAAAAAACTTATTATAAACTGTGATTTTTAGTTCAATTTATAGGTACATATCCGTGTTATTATTGGAGACGAAGTTTATATCCCGAAAAGCAAGATTTCAACATATGAGAAAGGTTTCCACTATCCACTATCTAAATCCTGCATTCATCTAATAGATGACGAGATTTATTGTCATTTATGAAGTACAGAAACGAAAGTTTTCTTCAAAATGTTCGTTCCCTAATTATGAAACTAGCCGATTCCTATGTTCATTAGAAACAACGTTCATTTGTACTATGTCCTGTTGTGTTCTTGTATCTTTTACGGCTGTGTACTAAACAAAGAACGTAAGTATTATGTGATAATACTAATTTATTGACAATAAGTGAAAGAATAATAACACCAATTCGAAATTCCTCAACTCAGTTATACCTCCGCGTGATTGGTTGGTGTGTTACTTTACCGTAGATGAACTATTAGTGGAGTTCAATAGATCAATAGTCGAAGGTGGTATACGAATGTTTATAAATCAATCAGATCTACAGTAGAATGATCTTGTTGGCGTTAGCATCATATTGGCATGCATGTTGGGATATTTTAATCAAATAATTTAATATATAAATTAATATATATATATATATATATATATATATATATATATATTATATATATATATATATATAATACAATTGTTATGTCACTGATATTATATATATATATATATATGTATATATATATATATATATATATATATATATATATATATATATATATATCACCGTACTTTGTTTTAATGTTTAATGTTTTTATGCGTAATCGTTTACACTCAAGGCTTTTATTCGAGCAAAATGCATCCACATTTTCTTCCGAGCTGTTTTTTTTAAATTCTATACACATATTTCAAAATAATGCTAATGTTTTCAGTTTAATCTACATAATTAATCTGAAGTCCCATAATTGGTAGAAAGGATCAGCGTATTAATACCGAATTTGCAGCAATCATCATGGTTTTGAAATATTTATAATAAATTAAATATATGGACAATAACGTTCGTGTTTAATTGATAACAGCTGAAGTAAAATTCTCTTCGTGAAGATCAGGCATGTTTGGGCCTTCCATTAAAATATTCCCTAAATCCTTAATTTCCGAACTTTCACGAACCACTATTAGCGTGCACTACACTTGCTAGGGATTATTGTGTGACGTCATCTTTGCCAAACATAACGTAGTGCCACAGCTTTGTTTCCAAGAGTTCTGACCAGTTGACAGACAAAATGTCAGATTCCGACGAAAATGTTGACATTCTTAGGGATATCGAGACCTAAAGCATTGTTTCACTAGCGAAAAAGGTCACAGATAGTATTAATTGTTTAGAAATTAGCTGCAGCAAGTGCAGACATGGATCAACAAGAGTTGGATTGGCATGTACTTGTTTGCGTCGGTATAAGCTTAGTTGATAAGTCAATACACAAGCTGGGCCTGAATGCGAATATTTTCTTCTTTCAATCACGTAAGGTCATTTAAAATAAAGTGGTATTTGTCGGTACACGGGATCCCGGTGGATACATGGGTCTCTCCCATATGTGGCCTCTACAGGAATTTGCCACCGTCGGTGGAAAACCTACTAGATTGTTTAATAGTTTAGTAGTATCCACAATACACAGCCATAAGAAGCTTTGAGTAGGCCTAAGTAAAAAACAATTGTTGCGAAGAAGTGAAATTTTACTTTATTCACGAATGCGTGAACTGGTGAATGTCCAGTAGTTTGCTCCCAAGATTACCCTATTATCGCTCAAACATACTCGTTTTCTATTCAATTTGTCCATCCAACTGCTGATTCGTTTGGGCTTAGCATTACCCAGTTTGTGGATTCTGGTTGGAATGGCATCTTCTGTGAGCCTGACACTCTTCATGTCATATCCAACTGATCATGCCCTAGTCGGCGAAATAACGAATATGTTAATGCATACTCCAGCCACTGGCATATCCATTTGCACAATTATAGGCGGCACAATACACCATTTTATACGTTTAAGAAAGACAATATAGAGCACGTAATACATGTTAAGCAAGGCCACGTGGAGTATTTATATCTTTGTTTGTCAAACATGACGTCACATTCCGAATTTTCCCGAATATTCTTGATTATAGTTGTGGGGTATGAGATGCTAGCAAAGCAGCTTTTAAAACCATTGTAACTTTATTTCTAGGAAAAATAATTATTATATCTCTGACTGAAATTGATTTTAATTAAAAACACTGACCTTTGGATTAATTTGGGAAAGATTTCCCTGTGACCTTTAAGCGGTTTTCATAAAACCAACAGGAAACAACTTTCCGATGACGTTGTCAACTGACCATTTAGTTTGTTTACAGTGAGAAGCGGTACGAGATAACCGCTAACGATGTTCCAAAGGGTTGATGTTTTTATTTGTTAAGAAATATAAAGGTCACAAGTAAATGCCTACGTGCATTATTGTCACGCCTTAGTGCGGTTGCAATGGGGGACAATATGTTATATCAAAGCATACGAGTTCTCTTTTCGTTATTATAATATTAACAACGGGAACAGGTCTTCGGTGTCGTGTTATTCCTGGTTGTTCCTTTGTTCCAGCTGTCGGTCTTCAATCCGCAGTTTTTTGTAAATGTATGTTGTACGTGACTGCCGAACGTTTCTTTCTACAAAAATGGTACCGCGTGCTTATTACCTGAGCCGAAATTCTATGAATTTTGAGGATATTCACAAATGCCTTCAACCTGATTCACACGGCTACAGACTGTTTAGGCATTTGGTTTAGTATGCGAACTTAACCACATAAACACTTTGAACTTGTGTGAAATAAATAGTGTGACTAGTGCTGTATCGTCATTCGACCTGTTCAGTTGTTCAATGATGTCACCATTTCAAATTGGCTGTCTAATGTTTTCCACATTAATGTATTGTACGATGACGCAACCGCACTGTAACGTATATAGTTATTTTTAATATACCATCCCTAGCATCCATCAATCTGTCACCCAGGATAAACAACGATGTCCATGGCAGCTTCAGAGGGACATCACACCAAACGTAGAGCTGAACACCGTTGTCGTCACACCGACAGCACACGTTATTGTCATATCTGAACCATGGATGAAAGAAGCCATCTACTTCCTATTTACGGTTTTCCCTGTTTCCGTTTCACACTTATCTAAGCCGGGAGACCCGTTCCTACCGTCATCAGTGTATTAATCAGTGTCTAAGTGTTGATTTATTCAGTACGACTAGTCACGAAAACCTACAATCGAACAATAACCGATCGACCTATCGTCACTTCACATTATTTAATGCACATTAGCCGATAAATCTTAACATATATCACAGTTTTTTTCTCCAAAAAAGAATGCATTTCTAAATAAAGTCTGCACCAGTGCTATTAATAAGTGCATGCTTTCAATCCGGAACGATTATGTGTCGGACTGTACTTTGGTTCAGATATTTATATTCTGATACGTGTGAAGTTGTTAGTTTATGTCATGCGCCGTATGCCAAAAGGCAGACGACGATGATGATTGATGTTTTACGGTCAAATATGAAAACACCCCTCAGATATGCCCACGCCGAGATTCGAAGTCGGGTGGTAGTGAGCTGTGATCCAACGCGCTATGAGTTAGACCAAAAGGCAGGACCGATATACCCAGCTTGATACTAGATCTCTCTGGATATTGAATGTTTTTTGTGTTTTAATGCAGATTAAATGTTCTTAGAACTCAGAAGAGTTTAGTACGAGGAATAATATCCGAATAAATATCATTGTATACATTGCAAGTTTGTTGGGAACGACGATGAGAAAACAAGCCACAGTCGTCTGGATCAGTCTTGGTAATGCCAGAAAGATTAAAAAGATCTTTAGATTAATATTACACGTTCCAGGTGAGTGTACGAATCTGATGAACACCTGTGTTTCTGGGATGTTTCACTAGTGAGTCGCCTGTCGATCATATGTCTCCGTATGACCAATGCGAAGGATACATAAAACAATCCACTCACTCTTTCGTCTATTAGACACTCATTTTAAGTACACAAACTAGCAGAATGTCAGCTTTAGTAATAATGCCCTTTTACCTTTAGCTTAATTGAAATACACCGTGATTACACGCAAGTGTGTTTTGCCTGAAAAAAATTACCATTCTTTGTGAGATATTTCACCCATCAACATAATGTTTCGGCTTGATCATTTCATTCCTATAAAGAATAGTACCCCGGTTAGATATCCCAGGTAATACCAATGACTAGACAAAACAATACTCTAACACACTCATTCAGAGAAATATTGCGTCATCGATAAAACTGCGTATTTAAAATAAAAACTTGTCTCCAAACCTAATATAGTATGCTGTTTTTGGATTAACGTATTTTTCTCTTTTTTATCGTAATTAATTGCAAATAGCATTTGATCATATTCCTGATGATTGTTGTTTTCTTCATGAAATAATTTCTGAACTTGGCCACCAGGAGTTCAGCAGAGGTCAAATGTGGAAGATTTACATTTGAGTTACTTCCCATCAAGTTCTTAGTTAATTTGAACGGTTTCTTTTGATCTTTTTCGCATTCATGAAGGTATTATTTTTTTTAGATAAATGTAATATATATATCAATGTGGTACATTTTATATATCCGTTTTATTTAGGAATCTCCTCATATATTTCGAAGTAAATAACATATTTCTAAGTTATAGTGATACAGATATGGTGAGTTAGTAATATACGGAAAATTTAATCTAAGGTGTTATAGTTACTCCCTCCTTCTTTTTCTGTGTGAGTGAAATTCATGGAATAGAATCAGGATTACTACATTTTAGTATAAATAGTTTAATAATTATACTATAGAAAATGTATGTGGTACACGTGGTACATGATGGTACACGATGACATTCCTCAGCTTTAGCAGAAATTACGTGTAATATTAAAAGAGCGTAACTATGTTAATGTATTATAATTTTCAATGCATTAAATTTAACTTAATTTGTGTGTACAGATGCTCACACCTGAACAGAGATATAATAGAGACACTGGCGAAGCATATGTTATACTAATTTGTAGTTTTGTTTGTTAATGTATTTTTAATTATTTATTTAAAACACACACACACACGCACATACACACATACAGACACACACACACACACACACACACACACACACACACACACACACACACACACACACAAAACACATACAAAACACAACAGAAGAGAGAGAGAGAGAGAGAGAGAGAGAGAGAGAGAGAGAGAGAGAGAGAGAGAGAGAGAGAGAGAGAGAGAGAGAGAGAGAGAGGGAGAGAGAGAGAGAGAGAGAGAGAGAGAGAGAGAGAGAGAGAGAGAGAGAGAGAGAGAGAGAGAGAGAGAGAGAGAGAGGGTTGAGGGTATTATATAAACCAGTAGAGAAATTATAAAAGGTTGGACTAAAGTCTCATCATTTATTTATTTGATCCTATATTAATATGAAGTATCTGTTTTCTATAGATGTTGCTTGAATGGGAGAACAATCAATCAACACGCACGCACACATGCACGCACGCACACACACATACACACTGACTCACTCACTCACTCACTCACTCACACACATGTATACTTATATACATATATAAAATACATACTTACACAGACATATGCTTAGATAGACAACCAGAAGGAAACAAGTGCGCTTATAAGCACATCGGTATACCAAATTTGGGGATAGAATAATAATAATAATAATAATAATAATAATATTAATAATAATATAGCTATATACTCTCGTGATCAAACAATAGATAAAATAATATAGCTTAATAAACAACACGAACCCTAATAGGACAGAAGATACTTAATTCTGTCCCATTTTCAATATCAGTTACCTCAAGAGGATATGTATTCACCATAGCACAAAGAAGTGCTCCTTTTGTTGAGTTTATCGAATTTCTAACGTTGTGTTAAGGCGCCATCAATACGACAATAAAATTTCAAATATTATCGTTTTAGCGTTTGATCATAATAAATCTGTTGAATACATTATTGTGTGGGAAGCGCTGTCAGTCAAGATATTGTTTGTAAACTCCTCCCTCAAACCAAACTACTATTAAAATACCAAGGGATTGACTGACCGAAAAGAGACTGAGAGATGTCATGCTATGTTGGAATTTATCGCATCAGAAATTTAGATTTGTTTTAATAAACCAAATTTTCTCTTACAAATAAGTATCTAAACATATCAATGCCAGAAATGTAAGACAATTTATAGTGTCGTCTGAAATTAGAAATGGCTCATCGACTCCTGGAATCAGGAAAACAAATTCCATATTAATAGTAGACACTTCAGGACGGCTTATACGGTATTGCTGTATTACTGTATTAAATGATGGTAATATAGTTGCAAGTATCTATGGCGAATTATGTACTTCATATTGTATTGTTTGATTCTTGAGATAATAGTGCTAACACGATTATTGTATTAGTGCAGATTGTATGATGATACTGGTGATTAAAACAATAAAGTGAATGAGTGTACTGGGAACACAAAGCCGAGGGTTGACTTCCTAGAAAGACACACACACGCGCGCGCGTACGTACGCACGCACACACACACACATTATATGGGGTATTTCCCAGATAAATCAATCACATCGCACCTAGCTATGTCACGTAGGTATCCCGTCCTAAAGCGTTTATTTGATTAGATTGAGCAGACATGGAATACGCATAAGTTTGATATTATCTAATCAAATGGGTGTTGTGGTTAATATGTAAAGGAAAGCAAAACAATATTTAGGTGACGACATAATTGAGACTATTTACCACAATCTAGGGTTTCCCATTTAACAACCACAGGTTCTTATTGCCAATAATAATTTATAAAGGAATTCTATCTCTCGTCAGTACCTTAATCAGGTATAGCGTATGTGAGTTGAATATTGGTCAACCTGAAAATGGCCTATAAAAACAACGCCGTTATCATTTTGTCCTAGTTTCGGATTTTTGTTCATCGCTGACCTTCTGATATTTCTTTTTAATGAATGAGTAGGCAAAAAAATTAAAAACTCCGCCCATGTTACTGAAAAACATAGCAGCCCACGCGATAGATATGTGTGGTTCACTGAAGATTTTCCAGGTAATAAACGTTATCATAGCCCACCATTGTCCTATGTAAGCTGCCACAAAGAGCATCATCACTTTAGCAGTGCGTCCGTACTTGTGGCCCGTCTTCTGACCTTGCATCACTTGTCGAATTCTGATCCAGATTCCAAGGTAACAGCCGACGTTGAAGACGAAGGCTATGATCATAATTGAGGCAACCAGATTGTTAAGTAATTCTCCAAGACGTCGTCTCATGTCAATGTAACACCTGTAGGGTTGACATAGAAGCTCCATCTTATCTGAATGATATTGTCAAGTAATGTTATTATTAACATTAACTAATCTACTAACGTGATGATACTAATACTAACCAAGCTCCTGTGGGACCAAAATGGTTTGTAGAAACGCCTAAAACTCCCACTATTGCCGGAATTCCCATCGAATAGAGTTGTAGCTTCCAATCGTATCTTCCTGTATCTATCATCTTACGTAAAACTATCATAGAAAATGCGTTGAAAGCAGTAAATATAACGATCAGAGCTTGGCCAACGACAAACTGATTGAGAAGAAATCCAAAAGCTGCGCACGCAACATCAGGTGGATGATCTATAAAAGAACAAACAAACAACATGACTCACCTAGATGTAATTGAATATAGTGTTAAGTCGTTGTTGAGTATTGTGCTATTGTTGTGATAACTTACGATATTCAAACCATTTAAGACCTAAATACTGAGTCCGATATGTTCGCCGCCCATGATTTAACCTGATAGTTTAGAAGTCCTATGTGAGTGGGTGCTTGTTTCCCGGTATGAGTGTGTTTAAATAGTAGTCATATGCTACCACTACACCTTCTATTTTATCCAATAAGCTATATTTATCAGCTATTTAATAATAGTTCAAAGAAACTGAAGATTTTCTTCTGTTCATAACATGGCGGTCACGCGATATTTTGAAGTACGTGATCTTGGAAGTAACGTTTGGTAAGTAAAATACGAAATTACACTTGGATACATAATTGTTATTCATCATAATCATTATTAACTGTAGTTATACTGAGTAAATAAACCACTCCATTAGGCAATATAAAGATGCAATCCTGTTCAGTTGTAAAACACCAAGAACCAATTGTACACATTGTGAATACTGTGATAACAGAACAAAGTAAAAATGGATCGTATTTCTAATGAGTCGCTGAGTAAAGTAAAAATAAAATACCTCTTGAATGTGTGTCGTAGGAGTACCTGGCTCAAAGTATAAACAAATCATTCAATCGTTCACCAGAAGTAACCTTTCCCAAACAAAAGGTTTGACATTGGTATAAGAACATTTTTACATGAAAAAGGGGCCTCCATTTAAACTGGACAGCGATGTAGTAAATATCGCCTTTTTATATCATTATTGACACAACTAACTCAACAAATATATTATTATGTTATTATGTCAAACTAGATTACAATAACAACACCAGGATTAACCGTGAATAAACCAAGAAACATTCAAATAATCAGCATACAAAAACTACTACCATATTGAATTAGCAGCAAAGGTTGTTTATTAAAGCAATTGTTTTATATATTTTCAACCGACCCCCTGAAATATATAAATCCTGCTTAAAGCTGTATATAATATTAATCCCAGCCATTTTATATTTTCAGAACTTTGATTTTATTAAAAGTCAAAACAGATTATAATACGTGGATCTTTTAAATGAAAGCACGTGGAAATTCATATCCCGGACAAAAATAGTTTGTTAAAAAGCAATTCTCCAAAGCATCCGCTTCTATCCATTTTTACTCCACAATTCTCAACTTGATGAATTCTGTAGAGACATTATCTACATGTGTGTGTGTTTTGTTATAATTTCTCTCAATTATATGTGAGACGTCACAAATCTCTGCCTACCAACACAGAACATGCGTGAATATTATGTTGTATAATTCATTACTCTGAAGATGGTCAGGTGAAAGTGATCCGTGTAAATTCAAATTTATTACTGTCGATTCTACTCACAAAAACACATAATTTATTTATAACTTATACGTTATAAGTGATACCGTGACTAATAAATCCAATAAAGTCATTGTAATTAAAATCATCTGGAAAAGTATTCGTCAGCAAAGAATTGGTTTAAATACGAAGTTAATTGGAATAGAAACTAAGCAGTGACTCAGTTCTAGGTAATCTCATACGTTTGTTCAAACCTAATAGATACATTTATATTTGTAGATAGCATTTGCTTAAAACGATATTCTAACTGTAAATATTAATTACTTACCTTTGATGGCAACCATAAAACTGTGATCCATTACATGACTTATCGAAAAGAGTAAATCGCATAAAGCCAAGTAAACAACAAGACGATCTCCTATTGGTCGGCTGTAAAACGATTTGATTGGGCGATTCAAATACAGAAGGACGCTAGAACTGACCAATATGCTGGTCACTAACGACACAAGGGCTGTCACGTGAATTAACAAAAAACGATATCCAGGTAACCCGTACACTGGAAGAAGAATTTCTTCTTTTGGTGTATCTGATTGTTCAGTCGTTGTAAATACGCCATCTTCCATTTTTCTGCCGTTTCTTGTACGTTTTTCGCCTTACAAGGATATATATATATATATATATATATATATATATATAGCACTCTTTGTTCACGTTTGGTAGTTTTATTTAGTCGCTATAGACTTACAAATTGGTGTCTAAGCCTCGGTTAAAGAACACAACTTATTTAATTATAATGACACAGGCAGGATCATTATCTGAGCACTGCACTTGATTATAGAAAATGTGACGAGCTTCGTTTATTGGAATACTGTCACCTAGCCTAATGTACTGTGACGTCTTGGCCGTGAGAATGCTACCTGTACCATTCTGCTATCGTTTGCTGCTAGCCACTCACCCTGAGGTGACTGTTATAAAGAGTCAATATCTGCACTCGGGTCATTTTAAGTGGTTCTTAAAACGCTATTATTTGTATCTGTGCAGTGCTGGAGCAATGGGATGATCATATTGCGACTAGTTCATGTCAAGGTCATGAGAAGGATCAATACGCGATTCATACATTTATGTGAAAATTGCTTCCCCGATACTGATAATCGTTCTTTTTATATCTGAGCAAAGATCAATAAAAATCACATATACTGCACCACTTTCATATTATTTATAGACATCTTTTTTAATGTCATTAGCAATATAGAATCAATTACAATTTATTGACTAATAATAGGAAGTTTTAATAAAATTGAGCCTTAAGTGCATTCAAAACAAACGAGAATTAAAATTTCCCAGTTTAAATAAAAGCCACTATCATCTTTGAAAAGAGTTTGTTGAACTGGACCATTCCAGCCTAAAAATGGCTATTATAATGGTCTTAGTTAGATTTTGATACGATTCAATTGACTCTGTAATAGATGGCTATATGACACACACACAATATTATTGTTAGGGCAGCGTCAGTACAGCGTCAGTTAGGGTTTATTATATTTCTGGTGTTTGTTATTTTTTTTATTTCGTTTAAGTACAAGATGATAAATGCATAAAACCTCATAAATATAACAATATAAACAGGATTAGAATAACATTAGAAGTATATAAAAAAAAGTTAATTTATTTTTTTTTTTTCCCCGAAAAAAATTTCTTTTAATTAAAATTTAACTTTTTTTCCTTTGGGTAATTAAATCATTGTGACCGATCATGTCGCCGAAAGATTGTTTTCTAGAAGAAATGAGTAGAATTTACCTGGTACAGAATTATTATGGAAATATGATTTCAATATTTTATGTATTTGTGGTGTTTAATCGATTGTTACAGTAGAAAGGCTTCACAAAATATGGTATTCTACGTTGTATTATAAACAGATGAATATTTATCTCCTCCACACGTACTCATTCTGTCTGTAGAGGTAATTTTCCGATATTCGTTAAGGGTTGTTTGATTGAACTCTTACCATAATATGTCCATTTACTGTCTGACACTGAACTAGACAAGTCAACCTTTTGTCTTCGACTTACTTCGGTCATTTTATTGATGAACTTTTACTTTCAGAAGATACTGCGCTTTTCTTTTGAGACGATGTCATTTTAACTCATTTGCATATGCTGATAACGTCAAGTTTCATAGTTTTACTCTTCTTGAGTTACAACTTTTAATAGTGATATGGGTGGCGTATGTCAATATATGGAATTTTAACTTCCGCTTAGAGAAATCCAAGTATGTGATTTATTGTTAGAGGAGAACCCCAAATGGAATCTCGGTGAACACACTCTGGACTACGAAGACATTATTTTTTCATTAAACTGGATGATCATACTCTAACATAGAGGAGTGCATCAACATGTGTCACCATACCATATTTGAACAAACATAATGTTGGGTTGCTCTTCCTTCACATTAAAAATCGGATTTGAATCAAGTTAACAAATTATAGATTTGGTCAAAATTCTGAACCGCAAAATTTCTTTATCCCTGTAAAATGTCTTTACTGTTTATGAGATAACTACTATCCCAAAAGGGAATAAAAATTTTTGTTTCTTAAATTAAAATTTTAATTTAATTAAAATTTTAAATTAATATAAAATAATAATATTAAAAAAATAATAATTAATGGGTTTTTTTAAAAAAACCACCAAATACACAAAAAAAAATTTTTAAAATTTTGGGGGGAATAATTTAATTTAATACCCAGAATATAATACGTTTGGCATTTATTAATATTTCTATGTTATGTTTAACATATAACCAACATAAACTTTGATGAATATACCAAAATAGGGATTTAATGAATCTTTTATTACTAAATAGACAATGGTTAACAATTAAATTATTATTTTCTTGCAGAAATCACGCTACAGTGCCATGGGCGTGTATTTTCGTTGTGTGCAGTTAGTGGGCGTCTGATATATCATAACGTTCTCATCTACGCTTGTACGCTGTTATTGTAAGATCCACGATTCAGTTGTACAGATAGTTGGCGTGTCTGATATATCATAACGTTCTCATCTACGCTTGTACCCTTTTTCCACTTTTTTAAGTATTCCTTTTTTGTTTTTTTTCCCAAGGGTTTGTAAGTACAAGCACAGCCTTTATACATTTACTCTCACATGTACGGTTAATATTCTTGTAGACCCCTTACGGTGGCATATTCAAGCTAAATGTAAATATAAATAAAAAATTAAAGGTTATATTAAATTTTTCACGTAACTTATTTTGCAATAATAATTAGGATAAAATTTGGATCTAATGGAATTTTCACAAATTATTCATAGAGATGAACTTATTCAGAACGAAAACTAAACAAATATTACAATTACATGTATTACCTGAGCGGTAGAAGGGGGTTATATGATAAACACAACTTTTTAAAAAGAAATTACCACGTTTGATGTTTGTTGACATTTTGTATCAATTAAATTTAAATTAAAACCCCGGGTTTAAAACGTCATGATAATTTTCTTTAATTGGGGGAGGGGGGAGGCGCTATTTATTTTTAAAAATATTAAAAACAAATGTTGATAATAATAATAATAATAATTATATTAATAAAAATAATAATAATAATAATAATAATTACAAACTTTCTATTGTGCCAATATCCTCGAAAAAAACGAGCTAGGTGACGCACAAAAAAGGTTTTGGGAACAATGGGGGTTCACCAAAAAAATGACTTTTGGACCGAAAACAAAACTATGCCTTTTTATGACTTAAATTTTCAGGGAGTAAATTTTAAAGAGTGGGAAACATTTTCTAAAAAAGAGGTCCCAGCATGATTTTTAACCCCCGGGAAAACAGACAACAAGAGAAAACCAAAAGGAGTTTCTGGGTTTGGGTTTTAAGAAAAAACATGGAAAATGATAAAAGGTTCTCCAAAAAAAAGGGGGTTTGTTGGGCAAGGGTGGGAGTTTGAAAATTTTGGGAGATTGAACGGGGAGCCAGTGAAGAGATTTGGGAAGTGGGACAGAAGGGGAAAAATAAGGGGTGACAACCCTAGTTTAAGCAGTTCGAACACCCCAAATTTTTAGAATACCCTTTGATTTTAAATTATAAGAAGAGTTTTTCATAATCAGCCCACTAGTAATGACTGATGTAAAAAAAGGGGACTGAAAGAGAAAAAGGAAAATACGAAGGTCAGGGGAAAATAGAAGCGGGACAAAAACCAGAGGGGGGTTTTTTTAAAATTTAAAAATTCTTATCAAATGAAACACCAAGAATAGAGGTCTGATGGTGTGATGTTGGGTTTTGGGATGGAGTGGGGAAGAAACGATAAGTTTGTTTGGTTGTCGGGAAAATTTAATGATGAAATTTGTTTTATTGGCATTGGTTTAAGTCTATTGTTTGTCATCCAGCCACAATATCCTGGGACAGTCACCAGCTGTTTAAGACAAAGATCTTTGTATGGTTTAAATAAAGATATTTTAAAAAAGGGGTTTTTTTTTTGGAAAAAAATTTTTTGGGGGAAAAAAGGGGGAAAAAAGGGGGGGGAAAAACCCCAAAAAAAAAAAAAAAAAAAAAATTTTTTTTTGGGGGGGGGAAAAAAAAATTTTTTTTTTAAAAAAAAAAAAAAAAAAAAAAAATTAAAAAAAAATAAAATTTTTTTTCCTTTTCCTTTTTTTTTTTTTTAAAGGGGGGGGGAGAAGAGGGAGAGAGAGAGAGAGAGAGAGGGGGGGGGAAAAAAAAGGGGAGAAAAAAAAAAAATTGGAAACCCGGGGGGTTTAAAAAAAAAAAAATAAAAACCAAAAAAAAAATTTTTTAAAATTTTTTTTTTTTTTTTAAAAAAGGGGGGGTTTTTTTTTGGGGGCTTTTTTCCCTTTTTTTTTAAAAAAAAAAATTTCCCCCTTTTTTTAAAAAAAAAAATTTTGAAATTTTTAAATTTTTTTTAAAAAAATTTTTGGGCAAATTTTTTTACGGAACCCCAAAAAAAAAGGGAAAAAAAAAAACCCAAAAAAAAGGGGGGAAAAAAAATTAAATTTTGGGGAAAAAGGGAAAAAGAAAAAAGGAAAAAAACCCGGGGGGGAAAAAAAACCCCTTTCCCTTTGGAAAAAAAAAGGGGGGGAAAAAAAAATTAAAAAAAAATTTTAAAATTTAAACAAAGGGAAAATTTAAAAAAAAAATTAAAAAAGGGGGAAAAAAAAAAAGTTTTTTTTTTAAAAAAAAACCAAAACAAACCCCCTTTTAATTTTTTAAAAAAACAAAAAACCCCCGGAAAGGGGGAAAAAAAATTTTTAAAAAAAAAAAAAAAAAAATTTGGGTTTTAAAAAAAAATTTTTTTTTGGGGTTTTTTTTTTTTCCCCCCCTTAAAATTTAAATTTTTAAAACCCAAAAAAAAATTTTTTTTAAAAATTTTTTTAAAAAAAACCGGGTTTAAAAAGGGGTTTTTTTTTTAAAAGGGGGGGAAAAAAAAAAAAAAAACCCCGGCCCTTTTTTTTTTCCCGGGGAAACCCCCCCGGGGGGGGAAAAAAAAGGGGGTTTTTTTTTAAACCCCAATTTCAGGGGGTTTTTTTTTTCCCCCCAAAAAAAAAAAAAAGGTGGAAAGGCCGGTAAACCCTTTTTACCCAAACCCCAAAAAAAAATTTTTAAAAAACTTTACCAAAAAAAACCCAAAAAAAAAAAGGAAAAAAAAATAAATTTTGGGGGGGAAAAAAAAAAAGGAAAAAAAATTTTTAAAATTTTTAAAAAAAAAAATTTTTAAAAAACCTAAATTTTAAAAAAAAAAAATTTTTTAAAAAAGGGCCCAAAAAAAAAAAAAAAAAAACCCAAAAAAAAAAAAAAAACCATTAAAATTAAAATTATAAAATTAAAAAAAAAAAAGGGGAAAAAAAAAAAAACCCCTTTTTTTTTAAACCAAAAAGAAAAACAAATTAAAAAGGGGGGCCCAAAAAAAAAATTTTTAAAAAAAGGGGGGGGGAAAAAAAAATTTTTTAAAGGGGAAAATTAAAAAAAAAACCCCTTTTTTGGGGGTTTCCCCCTTTAAATTTTTAAAAACCTTTTTTTTTAAAAAAAAAAAATTTAAAAAAAATTAAATTTTTTTGGGGGTTTTTTTTTCGGGGGTTCCCCTCCAAAAATTTTTAAAAAAAAAGGGGGGGGAAAAAAAAGGGGGCCCCTTTTTAAAAAACCCCTTTTAAAAAGGGGAAAAGGGAAATTTTTTGGGGGGTTTTAAAAACCCGGGTTTTTTGGGCCCCCCTTTGGGGTTTTTTAAAGGGGGTTAAAGGGGGGGGCCCCCCTTTCCCCCCCAAAAAAGGGGGGCCCCAAGGGTTTTAAATTTTTTCCCCCCCCTTTTTTTTGGGGCCCCCCCCAAAAAAATTTCCTTTAAAAAAATTTTTTAAAAAAAAACCCCCTTTTTTTTTTCCGGGAAAAAAAAAACCTCATTTGGGCGGGGGGGAAATTTATTTAAAAAAAAAGCCCCAAATTTTTTTTTTATTTTAAAAAAAAAAATTTTTTTTTGGGGGTTTTTAAAAAAAAAAAAAGGGTTTTTAAAGGGAAATTTTTAAAATTTTTTAAAAAGGGGAAAAACCAAAACCCCCAAAAAAAGGTTTAAAAAAGGGTTTTTAGAGGGTTTTTTTTAAAACCAAAAAAATTTTCCCCAAATTTTCCCAAAAAAAAAAAAAATTTTTTTTTTAAAATTAAATTTTTTTTTTAAAAAAAAAATTTTTAAAAAACCCCCCGGGGCCCCCCTTTTAAACCCCAAAAACCCCCCAAAAAAAAGGGAAAAACCCCCCTTTTTGGGTTTAAAAATTTTTTTTTTTTTCCCCCCTTTTTTAAAAAATTTTAAAAATTTTTTGGGGGTTTTTTTTAAAAGGGGGTTTTTTTTTAAAAAAAAAAAATTTTTGTTCCCCCCCAAAAAAAAAGGGGTTTTTTAAAAAAAAAATTTTTTTTTAAAAAAAAAAAAAAATTTTTTTTGGGTTTTTTTTACAATTTTTTTTTTTTAAAAAAATTTTTTTAAAAAATTTTTTTTAAAAATTTTTAAAAAAAAATTTTTTTTTAAAAAATTTTTTTGGAAAATTTTTTGGGTTTTTTTTTAAAAATTTTTTTAAATTTTTTAAAAAAAATTTTTAAATTTTTTTAAAAAATTTTTTTAAAAAAACCCCCAAAAAAAAAAAAACCTTTTTTTAAACAATTTAAAAAAATTTAAATTTTTTAAAAAAACCCCCCCCAAAAAAAAAAAAAGGGGGGGTTTTTTAAAAAAAAAAATTTTTTTTTTAAAAAAAAAAATTAAAAAAAAAACAAAAAAAACCCCGGCCCCAAAAAAAACAAAAAAAAAAATTTTTTTTTTAAAAAAACCCGGAATACGCAGTTTTATCGATGATGCAGCGTTTCTTTGAATGGGTGTGTTAGAGTATTGTTTAGTCTAGTCATTGGTATTGTCTGGGATATCTAACTGTGGTATTATTCCCCTTAGAAATGAGATGATCAAGCCGAATTATTATATTGATGGGTGACACATCTCACAAACACAGATACCACTAGAATTACACGCTACAAATAAGACCATCTCTATACCACGTCATTAAAATATTTATTGCTGTAAAAGTTTCACTTTGTATGTACATATATGTATCCTAGAAGTAAGTAAGTAAGCAGCAAGTTTTATTTCAGAACTATACATATATTAGAAACAGTTAGAGATTAATAATAAAGTTTACCTTTAACATCAGGTATAACTGTAAGCTGTGGAATAGAATCATGATGACTATAATTTAGTATAACAATTAGTTTAACAATTATATTATAGAAAATATAATGCAGATGTGGTGCAGAATAACATTCTTCGGCTTTAACAGAAGGTACGTTTCCTATTAGAATATAATAACCATGTTACTTTTATGCAATTCACAAATGCCTCAAATTTGACTTAGCTTGTGTGTACACATGCTCACAACCAAACAGATATATAATGGAGACTGGCGAAGCATATGTTACAATAATAATTTATGATTTTGTCTGTTAATGTATTTTAAATAATTGATCTAATATACACAAGACACACACACACACACCACACCACACACACACATACCCCACACAAGAAGGGTATTTCCCAGATAAATCAATCACGTCGCACGTAACTATGTCACGTAGGTATCCCGTCCTAAAGCGTGACATTAACTAATCAAATGGGTGTTGTGGTTAATATGTAAAGGAAAGCAAAATAATATTTAGGTGACGACATAATTGAGATTATTTACCACAAACACGTTCAATGTGGATGAATAAGCAAAATTCGATTCGATCTAGGGTTTCCCATTTAACAACCACAGGTTCTTATTGCCAATAATAATTTATAAAGGAATTCTATCTCTCGTCAGTACCTTAATCAGGTATAGCGTATGTGAGTTGAATATTGGTCTACCTGAAAATGGCCTATAAAAACAACGCCGTTATCATTTAGGATTTTTGTTCATCGCTGACCTTCTGATATTTCTTTTTAATGAATGAGTAGGCAAAAAAATTAAAAACTCCGCCCATGTTACTGAAAAACACAGCAGCCCACGCGATAGATATGTGTGGTTCACTGAAGATTTTCCAGGTAATAAACGTTATCATAGCCCACCATTGTCCTATGTAAGCTGCCACAAAGAGCATCATCACTTTAGCAGTGCGTCCGTACTTGTGGCCCGTCTTCTGACCTTGCATCACTTGTCGAATTCTGATCCAGATTCCAAGGTAACAGCCGACGTTGAAGACGAAGGCTATGATCATAATTGAGGCAACCAGATTGTTAAGTAATTCTCCAAGACGTCGTCTCATGTCAATGTAACACCTGTAGGGTTGACATAGAAGCTCCATCTTATCTGAATGATATTGTCAAGTAATGTTATTATTAGCATTAACTAATCTACTAACGTGATGATACTAATACTAACCAAGCTCCTGTGGGACCAAAATGGTTTGTAGAAACGCCTAAAACTCCCACTATTGCCGGAATTCCCATCGAATAGAGTTGTAGCTTCCAATCGTATCTTCCTGTATCTATCATCTTACGTAAAACTATCATAGAAAATGCGTTGAAAGCAGTAAATATAACGATCAGAGCTTGGCCAACGACAAACTGATTGAGAAGAAATCCAAAAGCTGCGCACGCAACATCAGGTGGATGATCTATAAAAGAACAAACAAACAAAATGACTCACCTAGATGTAATTGAATGTAGCGTTAAATCGTTGTTAAGTATTAGGTTCGTCATATTAAGCGGGCATGTTTTAGCCTGTTAGTTCATAAGTATTGTGAGAAAGGGTGTCTGTTTTCTGATATTCGTTTTTTTAATGGTAGACAAATACCATCACCACACCTTCTGTTTTACCCAACAAACTGTATTTATAGACAATTTGATAATATTTCAAAGAAGATGAAGAGTTTATCTGTTCATCGTGATAACATGTCGGTCACGCGATACTTTGGAGTACGTCACCTTGGAAGTAAAATACGAAATTACGCTTGGATACATAGTTGTTGTTCATCATAATCATTATTACCTGTGATTATACTGAGAGATAAAGCCACTCCGTTAGGTAATATAAAGATGCGATAGTGTTGAGAAGTAAAACACCAAGAACCAATTGTACACATTGTGAATACTGTAATAACAGAACAAAGTAAAAATGGATCGTATTTCTAATGGGTCGCTGAGTAAAGTAAAAATAAAATACCTCTTGAATGTGTGTCGTAGGAGTACCTGGCTCAAAGTATAAACAAATCATTCAATCGTTCACCAGAAGTAACCTTTCCTCAAACAAAAGGTTTGACATTGGTATAAGAACATTTTTACATGAAAAAGGGGCCTCCATTTAAACTGGACAGCGATGTAGTAAATATCGCCTTTTTATATCATTATTGACACAACTAACTCAACAAATCTATTATTATGTTATTATGTCAAACTAGATTACAATAACAACACCAGGATTAATCGTGAATAAACCAAGAAACATTCAAATAATCAGCATACAAAAACTACTACCAGATTGAATTAGCAGCAAAGGTTGTATATCAAAGCAATTGTTTTAAATATTTTCAACACACCTAAATCTTTATTAAAGATGTATATAATATTAATCCCAGCTATTTTATATTTTCAGAACTGTGATTTTATTAGTAGAAATTCAGATCACGGACAACAATAGGTTGTTATAAAAGAAATCCTCAAAAGCATCCGCTTCTATCCATTTTTACTCCACAATTCTCACCCTGATGCGCTTTGTAGAGACATTATTAGCATTTTGTTATAATTTTTCTCAATTATATGTGAGACGTGATCATTTTGTGCTTACCAACACTGAACATGCGTGAATATTATGTTGTATAATTCATTACTCTGAAGATGGTCAACTTAAAATGATCCGTGTAAATTCAAATTTATTACTGTGATCATATATATAACTTGTACAATATAAGTGATACAGTCACTAATATTTCAAGTAAAGTCCTTGTAATTAAAATCATCTGGAAAAGTATTCGTCAGCAAAGAATTGGTTTAAATACGAAGTTAATTGGATTAGAAACTAAGCATTGACTCAGTTCTAGGTAATCTCATACGTTCGTTCAAACCTAACAGATACATTTATATTTGTAGATAGCATTTGCTTAAAACGATATTCTAACTGTAAATAATGACACATTATTTTCTCATGATTTAATTACTTACCTTTGATGGCAACCATAAAACTGTGATCCATTACATGACTTATCGAAAAGAGTAAATCACATATAGCCAAGTAAACAACAAGACGATCTCCTATTGGTCGGCTGTAAAACGATTTGATTGGGCGATTCAAATACAGAAGGACGCTAGAACTGACCAATATGCTGGTCACTAACGACACAAGGGCTGTCACGTGAATTAACAAAAAACGATATCCAGGTAACCCGTAAACTGGAAGAAGAATTTCTTCTTTTGGTGTATCTGATTGTTCAGTCGTTGTAAATACGCCATCTTCCATTTTTCCGTCGTTCCTTGTACGTTGTTCGCCTTACAAGGATATACATATATATATATATATATATATATACGCACTCTGCTTGGTAGTTTTATTTAGTCGCTATAGACTTACAAATTGGTGTCTAAGTATCGCCTAAAAATACACCACTTTAATTATATTAACGCAGGTAGAATCTTCACCTAAGCACTACATTTGGTTATTGAACATCTGACGAGCTGTCATCTAGCGTATTGAACTATGACGGCCGTAGGAGTGCTACCTTCACCATTATTCTGGCGTTTGCAGGATACCTCGAGGCGAATGTTATACAGTCAATATCTACACGCGGGTAGTGAGTGATGAGATGGTTATATTGTGATAAAGATCAAGGTCTGGATACATACGTTTATGTTGAAATAGCTTTTCAGCTACTGAATTAATAATCGTTCTTTTTATACCTAAGCAAAGATCAATCAATAAACGACTCCATATACTGCACCACATTCCTATTATTTTTTAGAAGGCCGTTGTTATCTGTTATCAGTTACTTACTAATAATAGGAAGTATTGAAAATAATTTGTTGAACTGGAGCATTCCAGTTTTAAGATATATATATATATATATATATATATATATATATATATATATATATAAAAATTATATATATATATATATATATATATATAATAATTATTTTTTGACACAAACAAATAGTTGTTAGGGCTTTAATAAGTACGATCAATCAATTAACATGTGTTTCTCTAGTGTACAGATGCCATACAAGCCACAAATCGATTGGGGTTTATTATATTTCTGGTGTTTGTTGTATTTGTGGAATTTATTTTATTTCATTTAAGTACAAGATGATAAAATTAATAAAACCTCATATAAACAGGACTAGAGTAACATTAGAAGTACATATATATACATAAACAAAAGATAAGAACAAAATCTGTACCATAAGTCGATTAGCTGTATATTAATTACGTTGATAATATTGTCTAGATCCAGTAACTCTGTCTTCCTTAATGGAATTTTCAGTTGATTTGCAAACCTTGGTGTATTTATCATCAAAACAAAATTCCACATTGAAGATATATATTTAAATCTGGTAATTAAATCATTGACCAATCATGTCACCGAAAGAAAGTTTTCTCGAAGAAAAGAATATAATTTTCCTGATACAGAACTGTTATGAAAATATTATTTTAATATCTTATGTATTTGTGGTGTTTTTTGTCTCTTCTTGCCAAAGAAAGGCTTCACAAAATATGGCGTTCGGCATTGTTTTATAAACTGATGGATATTTGATCTCCCACTTACACACTTGTTCTTTCCGTAGAGGTGATATTCCGATACTCGTTCGGGATTCGGGAGTCAGCCTTTTGTCATCGACTTTCTTCGGCGTTTTTATTCATGAACATTTAATTTCATTGAAAGATGATAGTGCGGTATTCTTTTGCGACGTTGTCAGTTTAACTCATCTGCATATCTTGCTGATAGCGTCACGTTTCATAGGTTTACTCTCTTTGGATGACAACTTTTAGTAGTCGTATGGGTGACGTATGCCAGTATGTGATGAGTTAACTTCCGCTCAGAGAAATCCTAGTATATGAAAGTGAGGAGTTTAGTGTTAGAGGAGAACCCCAAATGGAATCTCGACGAACACAGTACGGGCTCTTTAGAGGTGTCCCGGGCACGGATCCCCCCCCCCCCCCAATAAACCGGACGATCGGACTCTCATATAGCGGTGTGCATCAACAGTTGCCACCAAACAACGTATGAACCACAACGAGTAGATAGTTGTTATCGTAGTCCAAGGACCGATGTGACGGCACATCTCTGAAACACTGTCTACATCCCAAAACTAATACATAGGATTGACTCTATAAGTGTTATTAGTCCATGAAAGAAAAGACTGGAGTAGATGGAAGGAACCATCGTCAAGTAGTGCATTGGTATAAGTAAATAAAGCTAATGAACTAAACTGTTGCAGGAACAACGAATTGACACCGTCCGTGTTTCATAAGATATATTAAATGAAGGCATCTACTGAATAACCTTTCAGATGTTTAGTCATGAAATACATATTATCAAATAAAGTTTATCACGCAACAATTACAGACAGCTAGGTTTGTCAAAATGGCTGTTTCATCAGTCGAAAATAGCGCTAAATACATAAATCAGCTCTGTATTTAGCTGTATAATTAACTAATATGTCCTTGTTTGAATATGGCAGTTAACTTTGATATTACTGTATCCACTTCCACAAAACAACATTAGCTGTTAATATTACTAACTGTAAATCTATTTAGTTAAGTATAACAGTTGTATATTTATGATGATTAAAAACTTAAATGGGAAATAATCTAGCAATGCATATATTACATAACTACATATACAATTATGAATAATTATATAATAAATCTATTGTATATTTATATTGTTATTTATTTATAAAGTATATTGAACGCCATCTTTTTATAGCATGTTGTTGTTTTAGAAAATAATTTAATAAATACTTCTTAAACAAGTAGTATGATGTTTGTTGATTGAACGATTGAAGATCGAAGCTAATTTAATACACATAACGTAATCAAACACATCTAGGATTTAGAAAATGGGGAAGGGTGTGTTTGTTATACCACTATGCTCCTGAAATCGAACTCTGACCTTGTAGCTTGGATAATACACCTAATATTAACAAATACAGACAAGCATGGCAAATTTACTATTTTCAGTATAATATCGTGGCATCATCTTTAGCAATAAACAATACGACTTTAATATTAAGTATACTTATATAACTTTCCCATGATTTACAATTGTATGACAGTAACCCACAGCTTTCTATTATTTGTTAGAGTTGTATATATATATATTTAAACGACATTGCGTAGGGATATCAGAATCCCTAAAACCAAAAGTGGTCAGTCTATTTAAGTATCTAAGAAAGTGATATCTAAATAACAACATATAATTCGACTCCTAACAACAAATATGGCGAGCTAAATCGATTTCCGCTTTATAAACTGTCATCAAAATGGTGAAGCTATACATTCCGAATCTTTTGGGGGATTACCAGCCACGTAAAATAACCATTTCAGCCATTATTATAGTATAATAAAAGGTCAAACTTCCTACCTGACGCTAAATATAGTGGGCTCCGGTGGCCTAGCGGTTAAGCACCCGGCACTCGGTGGCAACGGTCGCAGGTTCGAACCCCGTAAGAGGTCGAAACTTTTCCAGGGATTAATTTCTCGGCTCACTACATCGTGGGTGGTTGATCACGTTAAATGGCGCTGCCGTCTCCAATGAATTATTTAAAATAAAGGGGGATGTTAAAACCCCCCCGAGGACGTAAAACACTCTGGCAGTGACCACCCTCAGGGTATTTCGGCTCCATCTTTCCGTACTGCTCCCCTGTGAGTGGTGGGGAGGATTTCTCAACCACTCCAACATAAAGGCTGTGCTGATTACGCGACAGCCTGGGGATTCTCCCCGAACAACAAAACAAACAAAAAACTGACCCTAACTGACTGATGTTACATCTCTTGGTAGTAAGCCTTTTAATATTGAGTCAAAGCATGTAGCTTGATCTGAGGTATTAGCAACAACTATGGTAAGACAGGCTCATTCATTATGTTCCTGTGGTAAGGAGGCCATCGAGTCTGTCGAGTTCATCTTACGAGTATAGTGTTTAATCTTTTAAATCACTAAGACGAGCAAATATAATTTTTGGTGTTTTAGTGGTCATCGGGGTGTTGATCTTCCTTCACATTTAAAAACAGTTATAAATCGGATTTGAATCAAGTTAACAAATTTTATAGATTTTGTCAAAATTCCGAACATCGCAAATTACTTATCCCTGTAAAATGTCTTTACTGTTTATGAGATAATTATTATCCCAAAAGGGAATAAAATAAATATGCCATGTTCCGTTGTCTAGATATATTTTGGTCATTAATTTGACTTACTTGAACCATAACTCTCTATATGTTTTCACACTTATCAATAATATATATATATATATATATATATATATATATATATACTCAGTCATGACGCAATTAAGATTATTAAATATAGTACAAGTAAGTACAAATAAATATAGTTAATTTAATTTAATGCCCTGAATATAATACGTTTGATATTTAGTGGTATTTCTGTGTTATGTTTAACAAGTAACCAACATAAATACTGGCGAATAGCCAAAATAGTGATTTAATTAATCTTTTATTACCAAAATGACAATGGTTAACATATTAAATCATTATTTTCTCGCAGAAATCACACTACAGTGCCATAGGTGTGCGTTTTTGTGGTGTACAGATAGTTGGCATGTCTGATATATTATAACGTTCTCATTGTAAATATGGTTATTGATTTCGCACTGAGAGTACGAAAGCAGCACCAATAGTTGATACCATCGTCCAGTATCCAACATCTACACTGTGTACACCGTCATTGCAGAGTTCTTTGTCCGCACAACACCAGTTCTGATAATGTAAGGTCCATGATTCAGTTGTAAGTACAAGCACAGACTCTGTACACTTACTCTCACACGTCCGGTTTGTATTCTTGAAGCCGCCTACGGTGGCATATTCAAGCTAAATATAAATACAAAGTTAAACGTTATATTAAATGTTTTGGCAAACATAAATAGGATGAATTTTTCATCTAAATAATTTTGCTCAATAAACGATGAACTTATATTTAGAACGAAAACCCAACAAAGATTGCAATTATATTTGATAACTGCATGAGCAGTGAGGAGGGGTTACATAACGTTTTAAAATAAATTACCACGTTTCTTGTATGTTGACATTTTGCATAAATCAAATTTATACGAGAAGCTAGTATTAAAATGCCACCGTTTGATTTTGTGTATGTGTGGGCGCGCGTGTGTGTTTGACACAACCAAATATTTTAATTATCGATCATTGTCTTTTTAAGTCTTACTTACCTTACAGACACTACAGTTACTTAACGTTGAATGACTAAACAGGCTAGGATCAAAATTCTGTACGGAACAGCCACTTTCTGATTCCGATCTACAAGTGTAACATTTAACTGCCAGGACCGGAACTGGAAATATAATAATACACAATTACAGTAATTATAACAACATTTTAGATCGGCTAATTGTGGGGGCACTTCCGTAGTCACTATACCACCCGAGTTCGAATCTCGGCTTATGACCATATACTATACAGAAATAGAATTAGTTACAACGTGGGTGGTCGTCGTTTTTCGAATTGTAATGAATTGTTGACTACCTGTGTACAGCCCAAATCGTTCATACCTTTACGGGATGTTTGTCAGGAAACGTCCAGTTGACGACAATTTGTCTACCAGAACTATAACTAGGTATTTACGTGTCAGTTTTACGAACATGGACACACACACAGAGAAAGAGAGAGAGAGAGAGAGGGTATCATGTATATTATGTGTGTAACAATAGTTAGCCATTGTTTCGATTAGAAGCTTTAATTCCCTTTAAAAGAAACAATAACAAATACGTATTTTCCTTTAGCGTAAGTGCGAAGTATGGAGATTATGTAATTCAGACTAGTAGCCACAAATAGCAGCAGCTTAATGCCATACACTAATAACAATAACAGTCGATCAACAAGTTCAAACATGTTTTAAAAATAATCTTGACAAAATGGTCCTAGACAACTTATTGGTGGCCTATTTCGGTTCCATCACACACACACACACACACACACACACATATAAATACCTGATAAAGATAATATCAAAAAGATTTGTCTGTAGTTAGTCATGGCCGAAATGTGCATTCCTGTGTCACGATTGAATGAATTATTGTCACCGTTTGGCATCGTGACAGAAAACTGTTGGTCACTGCGCAACGAGGCGGCTCATGGGTTATATACTTGTGTGGGTGCGTGTGTATGCGTGCGTGTCCGAACTCGATAAACGCGTTAATTGTTGCATGTATAGACATATTTGTAACACTGTCAAGACATACTTCGGCCATTGGATTGTTATCACTAATTCCCCCCCCCCCCATTCTTTAAGTAGTTGAAGCTATTTAGATCTTGTCTTTATGCTCAACAAAAATTATTGGGTAAACCTTACATCATTAATTTTTATTAAAACTTAGACCTACTATCCAACATTTGCCATCTCATAAGTTATAAATCGATATGCTTTAAAGTGAAAGTAATTTACAGTAGATTTATTATTTTATATAAAAAAAGTCACATACATATTCATTTTAAGTAATACTATGTAATAAAAATGCAATGCAATGCTAAGCAAAACTTGGTTTCAATACCTCAAATGCAAAAAATTCTATTGCAAAAAGAACATCTGGCACAATGTAGTTTCAAATTATGCATTTCTAAAATATATATTCCTAAAACTTTAAATCAGATAAAATTCAACTTAAAATCAAACCATCACCAGCATTTAGATGCATTTTCTAACTTTGTTCACTGATGTAGAACTTAGAGAGCTTAATAAACAGCAGACTGACTGATCATTAACAAAACAATTATTAATCCAAACAGGTTATTCATGACTATTTGTGATAGCTTATTGGTTGGCAGAAATTGCTAGACACACACCCACACACTATATATATATATATATATATATATATAGAGAGAGAGAGAGAGAGAGAGAGAGAGAGACAGAGAGAGAGCTGGTATTCATAAATATAAATATTCCAATCAATCAGAATATGATTATTATTGGTTAATATTGCACAATTACTTTTCAGTCAAATAACTTATAGGGAACACTGAATATTTTATCCCACGGCCAGGTTTCATCAAGATGCGTCTACACTGTCCAATTGTAGTTGGCTTTGTTGACAGTCTCTTTTTTCAACACGTTTCTTTGCTGTGCTCAATCCAAGTTCAATTCCAGTTTCTGACTGTATGTGGCTCACTGTCTTAATACCTTTACATGTGGCATTGTGCCTAGTTCTGTGGTACTTGTCGGGAAACCCTTTGCCGCACTGTAAGCATGGTAAGTGTTTGCCATCTGATGAATGTATCTTCATGTGCTTGTTCAGGTTCTGTTGCCGATGGAACACTTTGGAGCAAACAGAACACAGAAGGTTCCTTTCGTTAGTGTGGATGTAGGTGTGCTGTTTCAAGTCACCAGGTCGCGCAAACCTTTTTTCACAGTATTTACACATAAGTTGTTTCTTGCCAGTGTGAATTACAATGTGTGTGTCAAGGTGTGCCTTCTGACGAAATTGCTTATCACAATAAAAACACTTATAGTTTTTCTCACCTAAAATGCAAAAAAACAAAGAATTAACCATGATAATCACGAAACCAGAAGTTAATTTATAACACAATATATTACCAAAATTATTTTAATATACATGGCTAACATAATGTTTGTCTCAAATTATTTACTAAAAGCTTAGCATAAAATAAAAAGATCTAAAAAATCAGTGTTTTGCCAATTATTAATAAACATACAACCAAGCATTATTATTTTATCACACACAAATAAAGTTTTGAGATGCACAACAAAAGTAATAGCTAACCATTGTGTATTTTCATGTGTTTGCGGAGGTTGCTTTTGTCCGTAAATCCCTTTCCACATTCTGAACAAGCGAATGGTTTCATTTTGGTGTGTTTAGTCATGTGTATGTTAACTTTGTGCCGAGATGTGAATGCCTTTTGACAAATGGGGCAAAAGAATCGTCGTTTCGTTGTAGGATTTGGATGCATTTTCTTTTTGTGCCCGGCAATAGCATCCAAACTGATGAACTGCTCATGGCAAATGTTACAGTAGAGTAATAGGTCAGGTCTCCTTGGTAATGCTGAAATAAAACGTGTTATTAGATTATCACCGAACTGGCTTTTAATATGCGGCTTTTTATGCAGACATGGGGTCGATTCCAAATCCGATTTCACACAATTCCATTTGGCAAATTCCAATTGATTGTCTATTCAAATTCCAGAACTGAATTGACCCCATATAAGTCCTTATGGGATGTTTTAAATCAGTTCAGATGCTTGAGAAATGAGCATAACAAATATTGCTATTCATTATACAAAACACCAGCTTATAACTTACCAAGAAGTTGTGCATATGTAGCTGAGTACCAATATAATAGTTCCTGTCCCTTAAGTACAGGCTTACTTGTGACATAATAGAGTTCTAGCCCTTGCTGATAGACAACAACAGTCTGCTCAGCATTGTTTGAGGCACGTCTCATGAACATTAACCAGTTTGATCTATCTTCTGAGGTACAGTCAAGATACATAGCAGTGGTACCATTCTGAAATAACTGGATAGCGAGGACAAATATTTTATATGATAGGATATGGTATAATGTCTACTCTCTCTCTCTCTCTCTCTCTCTCTCTCTTACTCTTTCCCTAAATGTGTGTCTGTGTGTGTGTGTGTGACTGTCTCCTATGTTTATCACATACATCACTCGTTCATTCATGAATCTTATATTTTATGGTTCTAAACATGCACATGGTAATAAATAAATAAATTCACCTATAACAGTAAACTATTTATACACAACTAGCAATCCGACGTATACTGCTTAAAATTAACATACACAAGATACAATATACTGACATTAATTTCTTCATGGTAGGTGGGTGCCAATGAATAAGGAAACTGATCAACACCAGGGAACAAGCCTTATGATTCACAAACAGTGTTCACAGTTAACACAACCAAAATAGACATGTGTTAATATGACGAAGCTTAAATAAAATTGTTGCCATTAGTGAGTGATGATAATAATCAAGATTTAAAAATTTGCAGTTGTTAAGATGAGCCATTCAAAGATACTGTATAGTGAATTTATAAAATTGCATACATCATGTAACTACCAGTAGATATTAAGCATGTTAAGCATGAAAATTACAAGTTACATAAATACGTGATATATATATATATATATATTTAACGATGAATATATTTAAACGATATATATATATATATATATATATATATAGTGAGAATCCATTAATCCAACAAGGTTTGTCACATTGTAATATGTCAGAAAAATGTCAATGTCGGAATGTCGAGTCCATGACATACCGATATTCTGTGTCACACATTTTTAGATTGCAAAGACATGTCGTCGTATGTAACAATAAAAATACATCCATTGGAACATCCATTGGAACCATAATGACACTTATAATCTTGTGGTGTATTTATTTATTTTCCAAACAAAAAATCAAACATAAAGGTCTGTTTAGCGGAATTAATTGACAGATGTTTACTGTCTGTTAGTGCAAATGGCAAGGTTGAGGTTGAGCTGATTTGAGGTTGTCAGCCACGGTAAAAAAAACTGCCATTATTATTATTATTATCTTGCATGATGGACCTATGGTGGAAATATTTATCGACACTTTCACAATGTCGGATTATCGGTGAAATGAAGTGTTGGAGTCAGAATGCAGAATGATATTTTGCTGGATTAAAGAGTCATTTATAATGGAGCTAAATCCATCACAAATAATAATGTGTCAGAAAGTGGATTTGCTGTATAAACAATGTCCGGATTAATGGATTCTCACTGTATATATATATATATATATATATATATATACACACACACACACACACATGTGTACAAACATACACACACATTAGCATCATACATCAAGATATTAAAAAATACACATAATAACATAAAGAGGACATCTCCATATTTAAAGAAATTAGTACTTTATTAATCGATTTTAATCCTCTCACCTTTAGTTTAGCATTATTTACAAATTAAGAACTTGGTGAGGATTTTCTTGTGGTACTAATGAAAGTTCAAGACTAATTAAATAAAGTGCTGTAACAGTATAAGTAAATTATGATAAGCCTGTATCGTACGTGAAATGCTGAATTGGGACATAGCTATTGTTTGGACCATTTGCCTAAACAGATTAGCTATCCTTAGTATACAAACAAAGTGTCCAGAAAGTCGTGCAGTCATCCAAAGAGCTGATCTTAAATGTATTGGACATGCGAAGCTTCAGGGCTTGAAAAATACTTTCAAAATGTTGTGGCTGTGATTCATTTCAAAGAAGCCTCGTTCACAATGAAAGCCGTGGATGGACTCGAGGTGATCATCAATCATCAAGAACACAGAAGCGCTTCATTCTCTCCGGTGGTGGGCAACACAGCAGGTTAGAATTTACATCAAATAAGGGGGCTACTCCAGAGTTTGGATACATGATGTTTCAATCTAGTCCATTCGGAAGTGATATCCGTTTTGTTTTTCAACCTCTGTTAGACTGGGCTGTGAAATGATGTTGTGCATCTCTTCATTGCCACATGTTTCAAGCTTATCATTTTTATTGGCCAAATCTCGAAGTTAATTACATTGTAATTATTCAGTGGAGCTTCTGCGAGATCACTAAATGGCTCAGTGATAAAGTTCGCCGTAATGTCAATTGAGGCAATAACTGATGCGTCTGCTTTATACTCAGGCATAGGGTATGATCCTTGTAGCTTAAAGTCTTCTTTCAAAACGGTTTTATCATCGCCACATGTAACTTTCAGACTTTGTAACTATAGCATAATTTCCTCAACAAGTTCTGGTACCTTTAGTAAGAGAAGGTCCCTGGATTAAAAGCAGCATAACGTTGATGTAATAATGCGTAAGAGATCCAACATTAGATGGAGGTGCTCCACAAATTTGACAGATTTAAAGGCTTTCGGTACCCTTGTTGCTTTCTCTTTTTCATCTGTACTACAATCATTGGATGCCGCATGTTCTGCTTGAGTGGTTGTTTGAACGAGACTGTGTTTCAGCACTGGAAATGCTCTAAATCTGCTGGCCACCCATTTAACTGACGTACGCCATTATCTAGTACTTGTGCAATCCCCTTCAGGTCCTCTGTCACTTAGGGGAAGAGTGGTAGGAATTGTATTTTCACTTGATAGTTGTCTCAAACTCCTTTAAAGGAGTCATGCATTTTAGAACCATCCAGCGCACCAAGTTCTAATTTGTGAGCTATACAGTGAATGGGGATAGATAATCCATGAGAAATATATTTTTAATGCGAGTTGCAAAACCAGTTTCCTTCACAAGCATTCACTGGTTTTAGTTCACCCAATAATAAATCCTGTTGCTCCAGTCCTCGTTTGATCCCAAGTAACACGCCACTCAGCTTTGAATGGTTGAATAGATGCCAGTTTTGTTGTTGGCATATCTTTATTCATATATCAAACATATTCACAGACCCATAACTTGGATGGCTTTTTGTAAAAGTTCCCATTACAAAAAGAAACCTTCGATATAGATTTAATGCTTTTTGGTCAGGTCATTGACAAAAGTTGATCTGACATCATAAACAAAACCTGCATTTAATGAATAGATGAAGTATAATAAAGCACTGATCAAATAATCGCTACTTCTTCGAAATGACAATATCAGCCTTAAATTATCCATAGCATTAGCTTCACAAGGTAGCATGTCATTCTGGATAAATTATACCAAACTCTAACCTTTAGCTGTAAAAAGACTACAGGATATGACTAATACCCACAGCTCAAAAACTGTATTTTGTATGTGTTTATAAATATGATCTTAAAACAAACCTCGATCACCGAACATTAGAAGCTTCGAGTTACATGATCACCAAATGAGGCATTGGTCATTTTAACATGGTACTGCAAAATTACAATAACCCTATTTGAAGTACAGATTTAGATCAAACACTTTTACAAAGATGCATGAAGTGTTTCATGGAGTAATATTGTTATTTCGTTACCTGCCAAATGTTTGCTTTATTTTCAGCTGATTCGGAAGACATCACTCCTTCAAGTGGTCCAAATAATGTCTTTGCTGGAATGTCTTCACCACAGAATACTCCTTGTAATGCAAATATATAATGAGAAAAGCGTGATTTAATCACCATATTTAAAATGTTACAAAAACTATTAATTTGGTGTGTTTATTTCTGTTGAACTAAGTGTATATGATATTATGCAGACTAAGACAGTCACTTGATGAACCTTAAAGAGACACAAAACATTAACAAGTATGTACTGAACACCAGCACTTTTATATTTTGCATTATTTTGCTACAGTTTAATGTTACAAATTGTTATACACAAACAATCTGAATAAAATAACAATATATAGAACTACTTTTGTACGTGCGTATATGGAAAACAAAACAATTGTATGGATTTTTAAACATTTTACTAGATACTATACACTTAGAAAATAGCCTTAGTAGCAGCCGTAATAATTCTATTTGATAATACATACAATAACATTACACAATCCATATACTATTGAGTCAACTGACATGCAATATGCTGTAACCACAAGAAATTAAATTATTAACGAAGAAACTTGTTATGGTATTAAGCTGTCTGAGCCATAGTTTTTATGCTGAGTATACAAGAATCTTCTACACAATGCTGTTATGTGTTGCATAGTTTTTGTTTGAATAAATAAGTTTAAAAATTCGTTAATTTTTGTTTACTTGTATTGGGCATTATTTCATAAGGTAACAAAATTCCTATCAGACAGTATTACATTTGATAAGCATAGCACCACAAAAAATTGTGGTTATGAAATACAAGTTGTTGGCAGAAATAAACACTGACAAACACTATATTTAACATGAGTTGCCCAGCAGGCTTTTGGCCCTAGAAAAGCCATTGCCAGGGCATATTTTTAGATAGTCCCAGGCATCGAGGCATGGGAATTTTCAAGCCGTGGAGTTTGAAGATGTACAGTTGATAAGTTATTTCAAAGGTATTTCATCCATATTACTTTACTAGTTAAATTTGTTAGATCAAAGGCCTATTTAATTCTAAGTGTTCAAATAATCATGCAAGCTTAGGTTTATAATTGGCATGCTGTGTCCTTCTCGATAGAATAAGAGGCAAATAAAAATAAGAGATCCTAAATTTACCTTTTTGTTCATTGATCAGAAACAAATTATCTGATAAGCTGGCATTAACCAATGAATGCACACATTTCAATAATACCTTTTATTAAGGGTATATACCCTGCCTTTTCAATAGCATCTATTTTACAGTCCCTCCACCTATTTAATCAGGAGAAAATTGGTCGGCTACTTTGGTTTTGGGGAAAAAGTGGCTACTCCACTACTCCATGGCCAGCCTTTACTACCCCCCTTCCCACATCCATACTTCCCTCCAGCAACATCACGGCAATGGCGTAACAGTGTTTTTACAGGCCACCACAGTTGAGCATCAGCTCCCAGGCCGTGGAATAAGTTGACAAATCAAATTAAAGTTACAGCAAATAAAGAAATATTTTTGTAAGGTTCTTAAAACCCAGTTCTTTAAATTAGCCTATTTAAAATATCTACAGCCCAGTGTATTTATGTATAAAATGTGTTTGTGCTGTGTGAGCCAGGACATGATTTAATTATGTTCTCAATGTAAAGTGGCTCGGAGCAAATCAGGTTAAATAAGGCATGAAATAAAATACTGTATTAATAATTATTATTATGATATGTTTATTAATGGATTATTATAGTAATGCATACAATACAAAAATGGTTATAGTTATAGTACTAATAGCAACTAAATCAACGATTAATACAGTCTGGCTCTGCTACAACGTGGTATCTGTACTCCATAAAACACGGAACATGTTATAAGTGTACTGCAGAGAGCAACAGTCTGAATGAATTACCATTAGTGGTGCTGCGTGGCATGATGGGACTTTTTTATGTCAAATACAGAATGTTAAAACTTTATTTTAATTCTCATTAACTATAAAGAGCCTTTAACATGCAAGTATTTCCAGCGGGCCTACCAGAAAATTTAGTATCTTCGATTAAAAAAATAGGGAGCCAATTGCCGAGCAACATGTGTCAGCTGCTATAGTATACTGGACTGTGCTATAATGGGGATGACTGTACATGAAAAATTTTCTACTAATTTTTATTATAATATGTTACCATCTTTTTTTGTATCATGATGTGTCATTACTCGTGTGATGATCTTATTAGTTCCAATAGAATGGGTTCCTACTGGTGATCCTTCTTGACAAATATTATTTCATATTTTTTATTAAAAAATATTTTCACAAATAAATATAATACAAATTTTTAAATAGATTTTTTCATTTACATTTATATTTTGTAATACAAGTACCTATCATTTGGCCTCATAGTGCTAGGAACATCCAATTTGCGTATTGTCATTTACATAGCATCGTGGTTTTGAAGAATATGATTTCAGCATTAAAGTGAAGATTACCTGTAGCCGTTATGCCAGCAGAGCTTGATTTGTGTGGTCTGTTAACATCCATCAGATAGAGACATTTTGGTAGAGAAGCCCTTGCACGTGATTCTATCACAGAGTCTTGGATATGGGTATACTGTGTAGAATGTTGGTTACAGTCGCCAATATATGTATCATTACATTCAACACAATCTGAAATGAATTCAATATATCTGATTATTAAATTTGCCATAACAGACAACACTAAATCTGTCAGTAAATAATTCTGTAACCTACAATTTTTTTTAGTTGCTTGAACAAACAATTACAATAATATAAAGCTGTTTACGTACAGACGTGTGCTGATGCTACAGGTACAAGCTCAATAATCTGCAGGTGTTCTTGGTCTTCTTGGATAATGTTATCACTGGAAGATGTTTCCATCAGTAGTTCTACTACTAAATCAATGAAGAAACTTATCACAACTATTCACACCTGTTATGACATTTAGTAAGTGATACAATGCTATAAATACTAATAAAATACATCAAGATATTGCTTTGCTGGGTTAGTTTTTGTGGAAAAGGATGCTGCTCAAAGAAATTTTAACTACTGCTCTAAAATATTTCACTGAACTCTGTACTCACTTGGTAGCTGAACAGTAGAAAGATTTTTTACTGAGGCACTGACTGGAAGCACCGACACATCACTAGACATTAAAACGTTAGAATTTGCCGCTATGTTACAGTTCACTTGTCCATGTATACTCTCATCAACCCCAGTACTGGGTACAGCAATATCTGAATTGGTTAATTGTACGACTGGAAGACTAGAATGTAAATCAGAAGCGACACCAACAACAGCATGCGCAGTATCCTCGGCACCACTGTTTGCGCCAACTAGGAGCTGATTGTCATTAGATGTATACTGTGGCAAAGTGGTTGGTACATTTGTAGATAAGTTGGGCAGCAATACAGAATGGAGCTTATCCAACACAGAGGCTGAAATGCTACATGGAGAGTCCTTGTCTGGTGTCTGTAATGGTGACATCAGAACCGACGGAAATGTGTTCACTGTATTGCAGACCTGCAACGTATCGGGGAGTGTGGCCGTACTAACGAAGTATTGCTTCTCCGTGCAGTTCTGTGCTGACAGGCTGCCTTCCTGGCACGACACCTTCATCAGTGAAGCAGGATTACACGATGAATGCACGTGACTAACTTGTACTTCTTGCTGCATTAATGGCAAACTGCCGCTGGTTAGAGCTGCCATCTGTTCAACAAAACACAGAGGCACAGAGCCTTCCACCGTTTTATCCATTGTTAGTCTGGAATTATGCTCTTCTTGAATCTATTCTAACAGCGTGCCACCACAAAACATATGCGACCTTTTTGGTCTGAAATGGAAATAATGTAGTTAGTTTTCAAACATGGTAACCTCTACATTATACTTATAGCCTATTTTGCTAAAATTTGATACAATTTTTTTTAATAATTGATATGACACTACTGTACACCATAATACATTGTATATTTGCAACATTATGAAAATAACTATACAGGATATGTTGTGAATTTTGAAATAGTAAACTACGAGGTAAATATTAATACTATCAGATAATTTCAGTGATAAAATGTGAACCAAAAGTAAAATATAAGAAACCAACCACAGATCACATTTTCTGTAAGTTATTTATTTAACATTAACTTAAGGTGGTGGGTGTTTTAAGCCAATACTGTAGGGCCCCGTTGTAACTGCGGTCCGCTATAACACAAAATCGGATACAACACAGTCAGACCTTGGGCCCCGATTATAATTCATGGCTATTGTGTATGTTTTATTTATTGCAATTAGGAATGATATTTTGCATATAAAAGACATCTGTTTTGACCGTATTGTATTAGTCGCTACCTTCATCTGAAAAAACATGCATTATTTCTGGTGAATGAATATCACCAATCCAACATGGCTGTTACTTTTTGGGTGATTTTGCAGAAACATTTTATTTTCCATGCAAACACCGAGGTAATATTTTTGTTTAAGTCAACAGATAATTAAACAATTACTGGGAACATTTATGAAATAAAAAGTTGTATCTAATCTTCAAGTATGGTGCAAAACAAGGTGAACACACAGACTCCCTATTATCACCCACCCTGACAGTGCTTTGTCGCTTTGCAATCCACCTATAACGCAGTTGACAGGTTGCGGATCCCAACAAATGTGTTATAATGGGGGCCTACTGTATATATAATATAAAGGATAATTAATGTACAATATTGTTTATTACGTTTTTATCTCTACTGTATCTAAATGGTGATATTAATTTTATTACTCTCACACAGACTATGAATTCTTCTCTATAAATATCCGTCAAGAGTCAGATTTCAGGTGCCCATATTATTTACCTTTTGCAGTGCTCAAATTTAGCATGTATTAAACTGCCATTAAAATCAAACTAGCATAATCATCTATCATCCAATAAATTCTGAAATTATTCTACCTTATACAAAAAAGCCACATAAAATATATTAATGTGTGAGTGTGTGCACAGAAAATATATCTTGAATGATTCAACCAGGATAAACAATGCTCAGGTGAACAGCCCAATCAACAAAGTTATATCTTAAGGCCATCTAGAAACGTAGTTGTTTATTGGCAGTATGCATAAAGATTTACGGTAGGTCTAAGTTGATAAAAAATAAGTGAGTAAATGACGGCTACAAATCAGCCAATATTCCAGAGCTTTATAGATATAAACACTAACCCATCATTTAGACATGAAGTGTGTTACATATTGAAAAGTATGATAACTTATGGAATATAAAACTTTCTTCATCTGTGGTCTGAATTCCTAACAGTATCCAGTGACAATATGAGACTAGAATGGTTACATTCGGTATTTACCAAGTACATTTAATAATACACCTGTAGATAACTCGACAGCCCAGTTTATACATAGCAAAAATTACAGGCGTGCAGACAGTCGTCGATGTACATTTATTCCTTTTCACCCATGTTTGTACATCAGTAAATTCTATCACACTTTTTGGCCTTATGAAGATTTTGATGAAGAACCTTCTATCAAACTGACCAGTCAACATCTTGCAGTTAAAGGTTAAACTAGGAGGCAAGAGCAGCCTTAATTTCTTAACCGATTAGTTGATCAAAGAACACATTAAAATTACTGGTAATTAGCATGGCTTCTGGTTGTTTCTAAATGAACTTCACTTAATCCTTCTGCCATATCAATTTTGAACCTCTAATAATACATCGGGATGGAAAAAACTTATTATTGCAATCCATTGTTGGTAATTCAATATGAATGGGAAAAAGAAGAAATGACCATTTTTGGGCACCAATCTTTTCCATAATAGTTTAAAATGACAATAAAAACAATTTGTTTTACACAAGGGGTCATCTTATACACGACCATATAATGTACATATGTAAATAATGTAACATAAAAGTAATAACTAATGGTTTTTGCTTTGAACTCATTCATTAATATTAATTTATATTAAAATATATACCATCATGTTTTATTTCTAGCAACTCTTTACAGAGAGGATATTTGGAAGTTCTCTATTCATTGAAAAGAGCAGAAGTGAGAAAATAAATATGAAAATATAAGAACTTAAATTAACTAAATATAAAACAATCATATTATTTTTTACATATTTTTAAATGCTATGAAATAAGTAATTAAGTAGCATTGTTATTTAGGCTGCGAGGACGGGAGCTGTATGATTTAAATAATCTGTCACAGTGGCGTAAGTTTGCTTAGCATTCCTGGCTGAAGTTGCAAACTGATGATCTTTGCATGCCTCTTGGCATATGAAAGTGCTATGTACACTGCAAGTTAACGGAACCAGACTTGGTGAAGCTGGTTGTCTGCTTAGCATCAGTGCACCACCTGGCAAATGCGTGTGATACGACCTGCATCATCATCACAGATATTACCTTTCACAAGCCATGGGAATAGGAATCCCATGTAGCTTTCCAAGAAGTGCAGTCTTGAGGACAGGAACTGGACATAGCCTTTGCAGGTGTAATAATAGTGTTTGTACCACTAGTCCCAGGTGCAGTGTCCACACTAGAACCAGGATCTGTAGACTCATTGTCAACAATAATGACTGGATCTGGTGTAATAATGATATCCAACATCATTTCAGAGTTTAATGAACACTTGGGCCTAGCTTTTGGCAGCTTTGGGTAAGCTATCGGCATCACAGTCACTCACACTACTGGAAGAAAAAATCACCCACAGCTAGCTGCTTAATCTTAGGCTTCTGCATAATGACAACTATTTAAAACTATAGATAGATCTAGTATGTACATGTATAACAAAGAGTTGCGGAAAATGGGAGATTATTCACGGTGCAAAACAAACATAAATTCCAAAATTGGTGTATGGTAAGAAAGATAATCTGCTTTGAGGAGTGAGAGGATCATTCACAGCATTAGTAAACAATAGTGTTGTTTATTAGGTACCAGTGAGGAGACGATAGATGGGTTTTCCACCTGAATTGCATGCCAAGAGTACCGATATATGAAAATAATAACAGTGGATATGATGGCCGTTTTCTTTTAATGTGAGATCAGACATAACTTTACCAATACGAACGAAGGATGCAATGGCCCAAAAATGTTGAGTCCCAATCACACAATATGGATGCAGTAACAAAAAAATCAGTGCATTCTGACAAAGAAACTTTGTGTTCCAGGCACACATTTGTGTATGATAAGGAACTCTGCCACCTGCTCAGGCTGCTGTCCAATTCATCATTGCAGCACATGGGACATACACAGTACTTTACTTTTAGTATTAAACTAAGTATAACTATAACCTTTAAACCCAGAGGATTCTAATTAGTTTTCATTGGTTGATCAGAGTTTTTCTCTCTTATTCTTTAAGAATTATCACACACAGCATTAGAAGGGTATAGTCTGATTAGATCTAACCATTACCACCATGTCCATGAATGACAAATTGATGGACTCCAAAATTATTAACTTTAAACTCCCATATCCCTGTTTATTATTAAGCCATTTCCAGACGTTAGGTAGTGATTTTAAGCTGTTTCCAAGCTCTATCAAAAGGAAGCTGTTTAAAAAACATTCCATCAATTATGTACAAATGTGCACGTATCTAGCTGAATAACTAGCACTAGAACTAATAAGTTGAATAACTACAGGCTAATTCACTGAATTATCGCCCACGCCTTGGCCGGTTTTATCGTTCCCTGCGAATTACTTGAGCAGTACCAATAGCACCAAACTGACAAAATAGTGAACTAAGACTATGTTCATACAGTTTTAAACATAATATTACACTAAAAGATCCACATACAGAAACAAATTTAAATAAATAATAAACAACTACCTACGTCCTTGACCTTGTGTGGCATGCAAAATATGTGGACTGAGTATATTAAACCTTTTCTTGCCCCTGCTTTGCCTAACGGCAACTACGTTGATGTTCATTTCATTTTATTTTGTTGCACATTGTTATCCAACACGTTCGAATGCAGTGTTAATATAACTAGCACACTGTATGATTGTATATTAGATAAATAACAAGGAAAGGACAACAAAATTCGTGTTTTTTTCTTCTTCTGATAAACACAATTTTACAAGTAAAAAAAACGTGTATAAAATTTGGCTTCGTGAATAAATAAATAATTGACCGGGTATTATTACCAGAAGAGAAAGAGAAATCCAGTTACTTTAAACATTGATTTTCTGTGCGATCACCAATTAACTTGCGGCTAGATCCATTTTGTAACCGTTATATTTCTAAAACATAATCATCAACATGTACAGCAATCGATTTACTACGATATAAAAGCTAGCTTCATCTTATGGTCACTTTAAAAACCGTCTATCCATCGAGTTCGACTTTACCCATGCAGCGTCTGCATGCCACCACGGAAACGCCACATAAGTTCATATATATCGCGGTTCTAGAACAAGGTTTAAGTCTTGCCGTATATCTACAGCGCAACGCCATAACCGACGTACAGTGAGCTCCGGTGGCCTAGTGGTTAAGCACCCGGCACTCGGTGCCAACGGTCGCAGGTTCGAACCCCGTAGAGGTCGAAATTTTCCAGGGATTAATTTCTCGGCTCACTACATCGTGGGTGGCTGATCACGTTAAATGGCGCTGCCGTCTCCACTGAATTATTTAAAATAAAGGGGGACGTTAAAAACCCCTGAGGACGTAAAACACTCTGGCAGTGACCACCCTCAAGGTATTTCGGCTCCATCTTTCCTTACTGCTCCCTGTGAGTGGTGGGGGAGGATGTTTCTCAACCACTCCAACATATAGGACGTGCTGATTAAGTGACAGCCTGGGGATTCTCCCGAACAACAAAACCAAACCAACCGACGTACGAATTAATATATGCCATATGAAAACCAGCAAAAAAAGCAATTTAAGGGATTTATATAATGGACACATATACTTGAGAGTTGATACAGCACATATATAATATAATGTATCAACAGCAATACAAGCTGGGAAGGATGGTGGTTCGTAACTAGATACAGAAGATGAAGCCAATACTGTCCTAGACTTATAATAATCTGGCGGTGGCACAGCGACAATGTCAGCCATCTTTGAAATGACAATCCAATATTTGATACAGTTTATGAAAACTTAATTACTGCTGAACGAAGTGATTACAGTTTATAATCATTACAACACACATGATCGAAATACTCTTATTGCCAAATAGACACTATACAAGTGGTCTATCACTGAAGCGTAGCCAGTTTTCATGTGAATATAATGTCTACTGCCGAGTCAAATTCCACCCACTCGATCATTAGAGACATAATTATACTCACCGCTTCAGAGTGTTAATCAGGGATGTCAAATTCTCGACTCATATCTATGCTATTTAACATTTTAATACATTACAACAGCTGCTTAGACTTAGACAACTCACAATTTGACTATATCTGATAAGATCAAAGTATAGGCTCGGACGGTACCTATTTGTCACTTCACCATCAAAAGAAGATTTCTGACCTAGAAATATATATAAAAAAGTCTGACTGGATGAGCTGTAGTTTTAGGTTAAAAGTCTGATTACCAATATATCAGAGGTATAGTCAGGTGTAGATATGAATGTATCGTGTAGAATGTATCGATCTACGAGATGCACCATTCTCAATTCACCAACGGTGTTTAAATAGCACATACGTAGTATAAAAAAGTGTGGAGCGTTGAAAAAAGGGTATTTATTGTAACTAGGATGGCTTTAGATATTGCAATACAGGTAAATACTACATATTGATGTAACACGTCTTTTCGTTCGCTTATTGACTACACGTCGATGCCATCAGTGACATTAAAAGATCCCTTTCTCTGTAGATTAGCGCGTCGCCGTGGTCTTAGTGGTAGCGCTTTGAATCACAGATCACTCGCACCTGAGTTCGAATCTCGGCGTAGGTATATCTGAAGGTTGTTTCATCTTTCAATTCGCCTCATTACTCATGGAGGTCGCTCGGCCCATTTAGCCTACCATGTGCACGAGAGTGGCCGTAAAACATAAATGATCATCAATCTCTGTAGATAATTTCTTGGGTCGTATAGTTTCTTCTGGAGAGTTATTGTAGTCGTCTCCTTCAGTTGCTGTAGGCTTAAGGAGCCCTGCCCTGAGGCTGCCATGGTGAGTCATCACGTCACTATCGTCCATAAATATATGGGGCCCAGTACCATTGAGTTCCGCACTCGAGATTTCTGTTAGGGTTATCTTTACTAGTTCAGCTTGGGTGTCCCTATTAGAAGCCAAAGGTCATGCTGGCATAGCTACCTGGGTCACCGAGGCATACATGTTCATTGATGTTAATAAATTTGTCAAAAACATCGCTTAAATGTTTCACTGACCTTTTAGAGTTAAAAACAATGTCCACAAATGTGTAACGCTAGTGTTCCTAAACATTTGGCATGATGCAATGAAGCCAAAAATAATATTAATCGTTTTATTAAGATTCATTTATAGATGTAATTGTATATTTTTTATAAACATAGAATTTACTATAATCACTGACAATAATAGGGTTTCTTGTAGTTATTTCGATAACTTATTAACCCCGGGCCCCTGTTCTTGTCTACGCCATTAATTGATCATACTAGTACCGTATATATATGTGTATATTTATATGTACGTGTGTGTATGTGTATGTGGGCGCACGTGTGTCTTTGTGTATGTATGTATGCGCGCATATATATATATATATATATATATATATTTATGTGTGTGTGTGTGTGTGTGTGTGTGTGTGTGTGTGTGTGTGTGTGTGTGTGTGTGTGTGTGTGTGTGTGTGTGTGTGTGTGTGTGTGTGTGTCTTCTCACGTCTATCAATAATAAAATACATTCAGCATAACGTTGCATGTAATTTGTTTAGTTATATATTCAAACCAGGTAACTGGCATATCGTGTTTATCAATTATGTGGATTAGCATACACTTTGTAAAAACATATATCGTAGTATTACTGCTAAAAGCTTCTAGTCTACGTCTATTTGAGGTACTGCTATATGCAAATATTTAATAATTATTAGATAGCAGTCTTTATTAGAAAATAATATATTTGCTCTGCTATTATTGCTTTAATTTTACAGAGTTGAAGAAATGAGAGTTTCTGCCAAAAACAATATTTTTGAATGTTTGGAACTGATTTCTGACTAGCTACAAATAGATTTTAAATATATATATATTTTGTATATATCTCCTTCATAGAATTAATTTTGGATACATAATAATAATAATAATAATAATAATAATAATAATAATAATAATAATAATAATAATAATGTAAATTTAATAAACCCTTACTAGCAGGAGCCATTCAAAGGTCCTGTACAAATAATATGTAATATGATAATACCCCAAATAATATGTCTGTAAAAACCCTGTAAGAGATTTAAAAGACAATTCCTATTTATCAGTGAAAGCAACGTTGAACAGGTGTGTGTTTTAGAACGGATTTAAAATTTTTAACAGACGACGCATTTATAATATTTGCCGGTAACCTAGTCCACAATATGGAGGCTGCAACACTAAATGCACAATCATCATATGACTTGAGACGAGAGACAGGCACCTGCAATAGTATCTGACCAGATGGCCTAATGATGATGTTGATTAAGGTTTTACGACCACTTTGGTTGGATAAATGAGTTTTCCGGATGACTTTCTAATGGATACCAGTTCACACACGTATTATGATGCCATATCACTAACAGATTTATAAGTTATTAATAAAATCTTCAAATGGATACGCTGTATAATAAGTAGCCATTGTTGTGTTTGAAGAATTGGGTCATATGGTCATATTTTCATATACTGTTACCCTAATGATAGAAACCCTGAATGTGTTTCTAGTAATCGCACTTTATAAAATATATTATTATTATTATTTTCATTTTACTATCTACTCATGTTTATCACGAATAATCTATAAAATTTCTGATATGACATATAATTTGTGACACTTTCATATTTACGTTATGATATAGTCTTTAAACTAATCGCCAGGTGTCTCTTACACGCAAAGATATGTTGTGTAACATTTATTTTAATCCCACATGTCATAAAAAAGTTGAAAATATTAAGACTACACGTACTTGTTATATACAATTGCATTGAACTTGAACATTATAACATTCAAACAGTCGATCGGTTAACAGCTTTTAAACGAACCTATTTATCTGCGATCCCATACACCAGCTGTCAAAACTGAGTTAATTTCGACAAGGTTTGTTTCCCTATTTTTTAGACCAATTCCTATTTTTTCCTATTTTCCAGGAAAGTTCCTATTTTCGAGGGATATGCTGTTTTTGCGCGCTAAAATGATGTTGTCCGCGTGAAAACGGTGTCTGATAAGTGCACATATTTATATGTAACATTTGAATTCTTATTATGTAAGTGAAATAATCAGATGTAATTATTATTTAAATATGAGTAATAGCTTCTGAGACACTTGATCTGAGCTGCATGCTGCTTAGAATCTGAACTTAGAAGCTCAGATCATCAAACGTTCCTTGAGTAATAACTGATTTTATAAATGACCTCTGATAATGGTTTTAACACTGTGTATGGCTTAATTTGCTATATATCTGAGACACAGTTGTGTTAAATTAAATCGTTTACTTCCTTCTTTCTAATTATGAGCGTAAACTCTGTCTAAAAGCCAATACCAATCATAATGGATGGGAGTGGATCTATCTTAGACTTTCTGCCAGCTAATGCTTCTTGTGGCAGAAATATACTTGTTGGGAAAGATGGCGAACAATAGCTACAGTCTACGCACCCTTGATCACGTAGGCGATATTTTCCAAAAACAGTAAAATTGCCCCCACCCTCAGTTTAGGTAGGGAAAGTGCATATTACAAGATCAGCGAGGGACTTAATGCTCCATACTTTAAGAAAATCATTGTTGAGGATTTGATGAAGTTGTATCTGCCATTAAGCATTCATTTTGACGAAATGAGCAAAACAGATAGACTTAACTCTCTATTACTGGCCTCCGAACAATTTCTACATGTCACTCTTCCTTGGATATGCTGAAGGTGACAATGTAGATGTTTGTTCAAATGCCCGAATTACCTATGAACTGACTGGTAACACTGGTGCGATGACCTCGGATATCAACAAAACCATCATGCAGAAGTTTCAAGAGCGAATCGCCAATGAATATCCGGACTTCAAAGGATTTCTAGACCTTGGTAGTTGTGTCCTACACATTACACAATGCCTTTAGAAATTAAGCAAGGACATTGGCCAACTCTGTCTGGATCTTCATTCTGTTTTCAATTACAGAGCTGCAAGAAGGGAAAATTACTTAGAACTCCAATTAAACTTGGACATCGAAATGCACACATTCCACCACCACGCGGAGGTTCATTGGCCGAGAATTGAACCAACTATCAGATGTCTTCTCAAGCAGTGAGATGCAATCTGTGAGTTCATCAAAGAATTGGCAAAAGATGACAAGAAAGCCCCGAAGAACAACAGCTATAAACAAGCGATTGCCAAACCTTGAAGTAGAAGAGGATAGGACAAAGGCCATGCTGGAATACTTTGTAACAATGTTATCCCCATATTTAAAAGAATTCCTCACCTTTATTCCAGGAGAATAGTCCAACTATCCACACGGTCTATAACAGCATCTGCTACAAATCTGATAAAAATTCACGAGAAGGTATATAAAAGCAAGTTCATTCCATGTCAAGACGTCAAACTACAGCTTTCTGATATTGTTCAAGGCACTAGGACAACTGAAGTTGGAGAAACAAAAGTCTGCTCTTCTTGGCATTCGATCGTCCTTTCGAGCCATAGTTACACAGACAAGGTTGCCCTTGTGTGCAAGACACTATTGAGAGACCTTGGTTTCTCCAACCCCACAAAAGGGGGAATTGAAAATAATAGTTACTGACATTCGGAATATTTCCTGTAAGTTTCAACCTCAGCTGCATGGATGCATCAAGTCTGCAAGACAATTGGAAGCTATTCCAAGTTGGTGATCACGTATCTGCTCAAGACACCAAAGAAGTTGTGGAAGATTACTGGAATGTTGTGCTCCAACTGAAGGGTATAGAGGGAATCAATAACTACCCATCACTTCAATTTGTTACATTGTAAATAAAGGTGGTGGTGGATCGGGATGGGTATTGGGAGGCTATCAAATACTAAACAAAATCCTATTTTATGTTTATTTTCCATTGGAAAATTCTATTTTGTTCCTATTTTGGGGACCGACCAAATATTCCCATTTTGCAATTTTCTGAGAGGCACTTGTTACTTGAAGCCCTGTGTTATACGAACAAAATATATCAAATCTGATTTGGCTTATTATAGTTGACTCGTTGATAAAGTAAAATCGATGCTATAATCTCCTCAAACACGTTGAGTGTTTATTTATACAAAGCTTAAACCACGTTTTACAGATTCAGTCGCCATCGATTTAGAATCCGTAGAATCACACAAGTTCCTCTGCTTTGAAGAAGTAACGCGTTTACTAAGACGTACCAAATCAAAGGAAATCCTCGAACCAGTACAAAGATGTACCACAGCGCTGTGTGATTGTACAGTTCCATTAGGAAACCCTCCCTCGCTCACCTAATTACTTTGACCCTGACGCTTTGCGCGGCTAACGCATGTCTTCTTCCGGTCGGCCGGCTGGAAGTATTCGTGAACAACTAGACCTTTCTGTTGATCATCTGTTTACTATAACCGTCAATACGTTTAATGCCCATATTCGTAACATTCATAAACGATTACAATGGGAATTGGGAAGGATACGTATAAATTTGTTGTTTCTTAAATGCGTAGATTCCTTGTAGCCTAGCCATATTTGTTACAAGCATGTTGCTCTCTCTCTCTCTCTCTCTCTCTCTCTCTTTATATATATATATATATATATATATATATATATATATATATATATATATATATATATGTGTGATATATATCACTTCTTTTTGAGTTTTGTTACTTGGTGATGAAACCAATTTAAGGTACTGATGAGATTTTAGTTAGTTTTTGCTTTAAATATAATAATCACTGTTTCCAAATTGACATCAATCATATTTACGTGTGATGCGTTAGTTAAGAATTTACAAACTATTTTAGTTACTCAACTACAAAATAGAATATAAATAATCGAAAAAAGTCCCAGTTATCGTACTGATGTTATGATACCACTCCCTAACTTTGTTTCATGAGACATATTTAATGGAACCATATTGAGTCGCCATAGTTCAATGAGCGCAGTGTTGAGTGCCCTGGAAATCCGGGATTCGATTGTCATTTTTCCAGTTGGAAATTTATAGCTGACTGCTTTTAGACCACTCAGCTGTGGCTGAATGCGTCTTTGAAGAGAATGACAACGTGCGACGAAAAGCTTTCGTGTTCAGAAACTATCTCCCATATACTGCTTTGGGTGTTTAGGAAGTGTAGCGGGAAATCAATATGAGCCGAGGGAATTGGGTCACGGATGTCGCAAGAAATCACACAAATCTTCCCAGATCAGGTGTTTGTCAGCGATAGGTTTTTGTTCTCTCCAAATCTGGGATAAGTGCTTCTTGGGAATACTTAAGCGTGCAAACTGGGAATGCTGATACCCCATTAACATATTGCTGAGCTATGATATCTTATATCTTTTTTAGCATCGTGAATCTCATTATATCTACACATGTGTAAATGTCAGCCACAACTTGGATGATGAATAAATTACATCACGATCAATTACAAATGGAATCTTGAAATCCTGAAGTGCTTTGTGCTGACAACTTGATAAAAAATTAATGAATTATACTAAATATATATATATATATATATATATATATATCAAACAACCATAGTTACAAGCAGGTATCGAAAATGGTATATCTTGGTCAGAAGAATTTCTGTTTGTTAACTTAACATCGATATGAAATATACAAATAGAATTTTAGAATGCACTGACGAGCATCCATAAGCCACATATAATTTTAAAAACCCAGTAGACCTCTCGACAGAAACTCCAAATACGCACAACTGATGTGACGTTACCTGTTTTTGACGTAAACCGAATGTACTGCCTTAAACTGCCTTAAAGAGATAGTCCACCATCAGAAAATATTTTGAGGACTAATAAAGCTATACTCACAAATATCATAAATAATTTCAAAATGTGTAAATGATCATTCACACATAAAATAATCCAGTTCAAAGTGCTGATTAATACACTTTTAATGGCCTGTGGTCGTCACCATTTTGAAACTAGACGGAGACAGAATGCTCCTGAATGCTGCCGTCACTTCAACGCATCCGGTTGACCTGAGGTCTGTAGAGCCCATACAAAAGCATGTAAACAAGCGTGAGCAAAGAATTATTCCAGAACATAACTCAACTGAGTTGTTAAAATTACGTCATGAATGACATACAATCATATCAATCTGAGCCAGAAGGAACCTGACAAGAGGAAGATGATTCAAAATGGCTCAGATATTAACGCTCAAGAGAAACTATAATCCGCATAAGTATAGAGATCGCCGATGTGACGTCAGAGCATTTCAGTTTGCTCCAGTGATTTAGATTATTTCCCTATATCTATGTTATCAGGTCTATTTCATGATTATTATTGTGAAATTTTGGTTACTGTTCTAAGCATTACATATTTTAAAAATATTTTCTGAGGGGGACTGTCCTTTAATAATGCCTTCAGATGTAAATATTCCGTTGCATATACATTTTTAAATGTTTTTAATATGTTTTATTGTATTTTAAATAGCGTTTTAGCTTCTTGGACTTGACATAGCTGAGTGACGTAACGACGTTTCCTGAACTAACATTTACTCTAGAAAAATTCGGTAAAGGCGAATTTGATCTAGGTTGAAATAACATGAAGCGTGGTACTACTGTGTGTGTGTGTGTGTGTGTGTGCGAGCGCGCGCGCGCGCGTGTGTGTGTGATCTAAAGTCATTCAACTTTAGATATGCAGTAAATGCATTTTTGCGTAAAAGTAAGAAATTGGATCTGCTCTAGGTACTAAGGCCAATGAAAAATGATTGTGTGTTTCAGGTGGCTGAGCGATCTATTCCAGTAACACTCGACTGTACGATTTCTTACGCTATGTGACAGAAAATGGTAGCTTCTCCCCAACTGGAAGTAATTTAATTGTGACGAGAAATACTTGATTCTTTCATCGACCTGATAAACGGAAACAGAAAATATAAGGACTTTATTTTATACATGTATCTTGAAACTATCTGAACTTTCCTCAATATGGCGAACGATAAAGGCCGACATCACCTCGTATTTTGTTGCGGCAACTTTGTTTTGGGTTCGGTTGGTTGTACTACAGATAATGTAGAAGTCGTGGTACGAAATAATTTGTTACGATATTAACCAAAGATGCGGTTTCGAAAGGACCGTTTTGAACTAGATTCTGATAAACGTGGACTACCACTTACGGAATACAACGTACATCTTCGAAAAAATGGCTCAACATATGGTCAGTATTTAGTGTGAAGAATACAATTAAAACAATACAACATGAATTGCTTATATTAATATCAAGAAAAGACGGAACGTGATAAAGAAAAGGAGTTCTGGCATATTCGAGGGTGGATCATGTTTGTTCATTTCGTTTGTCCGCATTTTACATGTATCTCATAGGAAAATGTGTTATGAAATCAATAAACCAGAGAGCGTAATTTTCACAAGTTATTTTAATGAAAACAATTAGGTCTATATGAGCTAAATGCATACAAACATACTTTCATCATGTCAGTTTATCATAGTCCATAAATTTTTATTTATTTGGATATAGACATATAATGATATATACAGCTATTATAACGCAACCACAACACAATTCACCATATATTCATCATGTCCGTTTATCATATATTAACTAAAAAATTATAAGTTCATTTAAAGTCTACACCTCAATAATATAGACCATGCAATATAGGCCTGCCCAGCTGAGAACAAAGAATATACATGGAATATTAACAATGTTTATATTTGCGTTAACATGTTAGAGATAGAGAAATTAGTACTTTCATACAATAAGTGGCATCAAATCTCTTGTGCCACGGGTTCATCTATAATTACAATCAGTCATTTGTTATCAAATGGACAGAATAACCCAAATTGCTTCCAGCTCTAAACAACCACTACTACAACAATATGACATTTAGTCCAGATCAGTGAACTGTTTAAAGACAGGCATTGACTACTGCATAACAGATAACACCAGTAAATCTGTATCCAAGAGATTGGCCTGTTTACATGGTATCTCATCATCATAGAACTTCAAGGACTGAAACAGAATAATACCTTGTAAAATAATGACTTGAACCAATTAAGTGCATACACAATGTGTAAACACATGTTTTCCTTTTTTTTAAGTTAGTTTATCTGTTAATACCTTCCTCTTTGATTTCAATGGATGCATGCGGTGGATTTGGTACATCAAAAATAGTTGGAATAGCATTCTAGATAAGTTTATCTCTTGTCTTGTTCGTGAATTCCGTTTCAGTGAAGTTTATACCATACACACTACAATTAGTATTCAAGTAATTTAAATCTTTCCTCATCATATATCTGAACGACAACAATTAATAACCCTTTGCTTCTGTCAATAGAAAATAACAAAATGAATGTTTCTACCACTAGTTAAGGTATTTAATAATTAATTTCATAACATTTAAATTATAAATAGAAGCCCATATATATCAATATAAGTACCAATTGCTTACCTTTAAAAATAAATATGGATGCAGGTGATCATGTAAATACTCAGCTACTTATAATTATTGTAATTAGGGAAAAATTATCTGATTATAGTAATGTAATTTTAGAAGTCCAATTATATTATTAACAATAATAAAGTAAAATATACCTCCCGCCCATAACATCTTCAGTGGCTCAGTACATGTAACTGTAAGTTTATGTATATCTTACATACCCATTTTGTGATTAATAGGTTGATATTGTTCAATACAATTTAATGAGAATTTGTCTGAAACAAATATAGATCTAGATAGATCCTGCTTGGGCCTACTGCTTGGGTCATGTCAAGTAGGGGCGTGACTACTTCAAATTGTTATGCTTATTTTTTAAATATCTTTTATTTAAGAAAAGCCAGATCATATCAAATGTTTACACTAGCTTTCATTTCCTTTCGGGGATGTCTTTATTTGTGTATACTTTTTCTGTTACTGCAGCCGAAAGCGGCGCTTAATGAACCAGTGCCATTAGGCGCCATGTTAACGAAGGGAGCTGTCCGTGACAATCTACCTCCTGTCGCTAGGGCCCTGGCGCTCCATGAATTCAAAATGGCGTCCCATGTTAAAACGCGAAGTAACACGTCTTGTTATAAATAGTCTTTGATTAAACTCCGACCGACAACTTTTTATATGCCGCAAGAAATTATTAAAAAGAAATAAAAAATCCCTACCTACCTACACATTTTGAAAACTTTATAAAACCGGAAACATACAACCAATTTTCTTTGGCCTAACTAATTATGCAGGAACAGAACCTGGTGATTAAAGACAGTAGCGCTTGAATATCAGATTTACTGGCGTGCTACATTTCTGAATTCGTATTTGACAGAAATTGACTGGCTCTCTCTCACTTTCTCTTACGTTTTAGATTTTCATTTTCTCCAAATATTACTTGCTAATCGTGACATTTAGGTCGTAAGAAATTCTTTATCTGAACATTTCGACAAGAAATATAAAATCATATTTTAGTGACAGCATAAAATTATTTCGCTTGCACGGCAGTGGCAGCCATTAATACAAGTTCCTGTTACGTTTGTATTTATTTCTCGTCTAAAAAGAATCGGTTTAATTATGACTTGTCGTCGTTTCTGGAGTGATACCTAAGCACAACGAATGACTGGCCAAGAATGGCCTGACCACACCGCGCATAATGTTCTCTTGTCAATAATCAATCTGGCCGCCAGGTAACAAACGACGCCACATTAAAAACCATAGGACGTACATAAATAAAGCATCCTTTCGTTGTGGTGTGCCCATTATATGAACTAGACTTGCCATTCGTTAAACAATGTCTAGCTTACTACGTGAAAATTGCCGTTCGTTTATGAGCTGCTCGCAAAAATATAGTTCTTGGTAATGAAGTAACACGTCGCAATGTTATGGATTGTTCTCTAGCCACAATCAATGACCACACTTATTTTAATTGCTATATTATTTATGCTTCATGTCTCTCCCATAGACGTCGAATGTCTGTGGGAGATATATTGAGATTTATGACAATATATACACGTAACAGCTACATACGTGTCAGTAGAACAAGGAAAATATGGGTTACACACGCGCGCATGCAGATACACGCGCGCCCCACACAAACAAACACACACACACACATATATATATATATATATATATATATATATATATATATATATATATCCATCCATCCTCTTCAAATAATGTTTTGGATATGTAACTATATACACTATATATATATATATATATATATATATATGTGTGTGTGTGTGTGTGTGTATATATGGTTGACATGTCCAAAACATTATTTGAAGAGGATGGATGGATGAATGTTGTTTAACGACACATCGGCCATTCAGTGTCCTTATTTGGAGAGACATTAGGTGGAGATTTATCGTTCTGCGGCGGAATTTAGAAGAGGACAGCCACTTCATTCCTATGTCTTCAAGGATAGATCAAAGAAGTGCGGGGTAAAAATAGAAAATCCAGGTCGTTGTCCTTAAACTGACCTCGTATCATACATACTAAGTCTGAATATAGCTAAAGGGGTGTTTCAGATATTCACCGTCCGTGTCAGCACGGTACCTACAAAACAAATAAAACGCCTATAACAACAATAACAAAACAAACCAGAATCGTTGACTAATGGTAAAATATTCTCCCCAGACACGAGTTCTATCTCTTCGGCTACACCAAAAGATTGCTAATAATCTTGTTCGAAGCGTCAACGTCCTTGAAAAATCGCTCGCTGCCTGATTCCTCCCGGAAACGGAGACCGAAACGGATCATGGAAAATAGGTTTCAAGCTGTTTTCTATAAAGACAATGGATGGGCAGCTCCCATTTGTTTGTTTTTTTGGACGCATCACGTCACAAAACGTCTCTACGACAACTGTCGGCAGCCTAGCTATCGCGCATTCTTTAAATAGATACAACCAGCAATTCGTTTGTGACGGTACGTTATTCGTGCTAGGCCAGGGATGTTCGCATTAAAGCCAGATGAAAGCAAGGTCACTTTGACGATCGATATCTAATAGGCTTTTGACAGATCAAAAAAATTAACAAGCCCAGATATACGAGTACAGGTTTTATGCGGCGCCACAAACTATGAGTGGAAGATACGTAAGGATCAAAAAGCGACCAATACAAGCATATAAAACACGTTATACGGTAATTCATCGTAGTCGTGTGTTGTAGTCGGTAAATAGTATCCCACTTAGTCTGGCGAATCGATACTTTCTCGTAATATCGCTCATCAAAATTATTTGTTTTTTTTTCCTAGAATTAATCATGGAAACAGCATTGGCATCTTTAAATCAGATTACTTACTTTACTTATCCTCTTCATCCCCAGTGGGACAACAAGGTTTTTTTTCGGGGCGGATATGTTAGCCCCACGCCCAACCTCCGTCCTGGAGGACCAAGTGGTGGGTTTCGTCTGGTCCCCCCCCCCCTCTGAGACCTGCCCGGCTTGGTTAAACCTGACATGCAGGGGCTTAAGCCCCGCCGGTATAGCTTCCTGAGTCCTTGCGACACCCACAATCGTCCCCTCACCACCGGCAAGGTACCAACCGGCACAGAGGGGGTTTAAATAAGATAAAAGTTTAATTTTTAATCGAGGAAATGGCGATGTTGCATAGATACGACCATTGTAAAAAGGGTATCTACAAACATGGTACAAGCCTACAATCCATTAATTTTTTTTTAATCCGTCGATGAAGCAGCGCCTCTTTTACGATAAATGGCAAGAGATTAAGGACATCTTTGTCGTAAAACATTAGCGGGGGTAGTGATTAGAACACGTGCCATGCAAAACTACAGAATTTCCGGGTTCGAATCCAGCTCGTACCTGTGTTTTGAGTGTTCTCATGAAGTCGCCCCTCGGCCATATGTTCCAGGTGCGACTACCACCAAGGCTAAATAAACTACTCACTCACTCACTGATTCACTCAGTCAATTGTGATAACGAACAAAGTGATCCAAATGTACATTATTCCTAGAATTGCATGTCTAGACATTGTCAATAATAATAATAATAATTGATGTATATATTTTTTGTTATTTTACATCACCGATCAAATGTAAATACACAACAATGACTTCGTTATGGTATTAGTACTGTTACAGGTATTGATCACAGGAACGCTGATTGGTTTGTAAGAGTGTCCACAGTTTGTAGGCAGAGTTACGTCGAAGTGTAACCCGTGTTGCGACCCTTTCAAAATATACCCTTTTCTACCTCGTTCTTTAGCGGATGTCGATAAATCGATGTTCTTATTTCTGTGTGAGCGGTTACACAAATCGGGTTGCACGCGCTTTACACGTGGAAGCAAAGGTGCACGTGCCTATGCTCGCGTTTAGGTGTAAGCTTGTAAGAGTACATATGGATACGTGGGTACATGCGTGTGTAGTAATGTTATGTGCGCGTGTGTGTTTGCTATTAGTGACGAGGGTGAAAAGGCATCGACACAGAATGTGATGATACTCGAACAGAACATCGAGAAAGATAAGTCAAATGACTGAGGTTAGGAAGCGACTTAATAATGTAGCTTCAATCATTTGATGTGTGTCCGTGTCTTGGGAGCGGAGGGTAAATGTTTGTTCTTCTTTATATCCCCCCGCCCCCGTATAGCTGGACATTTTCTTCGACTTTTGTGTTACATCAATCGGGATTTATCTGACTTTGGATACATTTTTATATGAAGTATAACCTATTAATATCGAGTATTAATAGCAAAATGTGCTAATGAAAACAGTGATATGTTTATAGCTATAGGCTAGCGATAACCATGTTTCACTTCGTGTTTGTAAAATATAGGTGGCGCTGTTATTATTCTTATATAATATAGTATAATAAATTTGTCGAATCCATGAAGATGTATGAATCCTCTCATCGCGACCTAAATTATTCTTAGCACTGACCCAGATAAAACTGAGGAAAATGGTGTAAAACAACGATAACATCAGTTTAAGTAAGGAATATAATGGCATATACGGTTGGTGATACTATTACTACTGATACTGCTACTACTACTACTACTACTACTACTACCACTGCCACCACCACTGTTACTACTACTACTACTACTACTAAATGCTGCTGTTAATGACGATAATAATAATAATAATAATAATAATAATAATAATTATTATTATTATATTAATAATTGTACGTCAACCACCACAATGATGATGATGATGATGATGTTATAATGATGATAATGTTGATTAAGAATGAGTAATCTTCTTCTTGTTGTTGTTCACTTGGTGACTAATGTTGTCATAATAGCGTTTGATGTATGTTATCGTGATCTATTAGAGCGTCCAATATATCATTGACTTGAGTACTCGAGGTTTCTGTTAAGGTTACCTCACCCTTAGTCCACATTAGTCTAACTTCTACCCATTGACCAATCCAGTTTAAGTGTCCCTAACAGAAGCCAAATCTGGGTCACTGAGACGTACCAGCCTCCTCACCACGTTAACGATTGGGCAATGAAGGGGAAAAACATTAGTAATAACAGGAACAATTAAAATAAGAATTACACCAAAGATTGTTGAAGCCTGTTCTACCTTGAAGAGGCAGAGGTGTATCATTAACTTATTGAGTTTTCTTATTTATTAGTTGTCATGGTAACTAAGTTGTCAACAGGCACAAACATATCAATTCTTAATGTATAACACGTCATTTAAGTCAAATTCGTATAATAAATGGAAGGTAGTAGATATAACTGGCGCGCGCGCGCACACACACGCACACGTCTCCTACACACACAGGCAACACAAACACACACACACACAAACACACACACACACACACACACACACATATATATTATATATATATATATATATATATACTTATAATTTTTAAATACTACATACTTTGCTTCTATAGGTATAATGTTCTACTAATAAATCTATAACATAAAGTGTTATCTCTCAATAAAGCATTGTTTGGTAGCTCGAGTCTGACTTTGACTGTTTTCAAAATGCATAACTAGTTTCTTGTTGGTCAGATATTTATGTTTTTTCTTCTTGGAAATGGGAATGTGGTACCATCAAGGAATTGTTATCAGAATATGAATATTAACAGAGCGTAGGCTAGCTATGTTTGACATAGTGGTTCGCAGCGCTACCCCCTAATTGGATAACCAAATGAGAGAGTGGGTGAGTAAGTGAGTGGGCGTGTGTGAGTGAATGATCTCTATATGCGTGTGTGCTCGCGCGTCTCACTCTCTTTATACACACATCCAGATAGAGAGAGAGCGAGAGAGAGACGCGCGAGCACACACACACACACAAAAAGGGGACATATATATATATATATATAAAAAAAGTGCCGTGTGTGGGTGATATATATATATATATATATATATATATATATATATATATATATATATATGATATATAAAAGAGAGAGAGAGAGAGAGAGAGAGAGAGAGAGAGAGAGCAGGAGAGAGAGAGAGAACATAGCTGTTTGGCAATTTTCATAGAGATCTACAAACTATTTTAATATAAGACAAAAGAATCTAGATAAACCACACTCGTTATACGTTTTGTCCCTCGGTCATGAAGCTATATCACTGTTCTAAGAAACTGGGGGGGGGGGGAAGTTTACTTGTTTTAAGAAAATAGACAATAATTATTATTATCTGGGTTATAACCAGATATCTGAGAGTAATCTATCTGGTTCATCTTAAGGATCTATCGGTCGCTTCATCAATGTCGGTGTCGTAATGATATGGTGCCAAAACCACGTGTCGATAAAATAATCTTATCGGAGATAATAACACTGTGACATTTATGGATCTAGGGAACTTGCGTTATCGATCATATGCCGCAGCTTCCAATTGTCACATGGGGATGGATGAGGCGAAATCGTGGCCGTGAATGAGCTAAGGAAGACGAGCACGTCCAACCGAATTCGTGACATTTTTTCTAAGATCGACTGATACCCTTATGGCGTTAACCGTCTGGCTGCTAGTTTTGCAGATATAAATAAACAATAAGTGGCGACCTACTTATTTCAATGGCACCCGGATGTTACTGGATACGCCTTGTTCCAACAGTTCCTTGTTAAAAGGAATTTAAAATAGCCCGAACGACCGACAAATGCTCCAAAATAAGATTGCCGTTTTGTTTAAAATATAATCACCCATAAATATATGTAATTGGATATATTCGATAACTAATATACACGAGACATAGATAAAACATGTCGCATAACAATCTATCTATCTATCTATCTATCTATCCATATATATATATATATAAATATATATATTATATATATATATATATTATACGGTTAATCTGTATAATCAGGTATTATTATTATACCAAACTTATAAAGCGCTCTTTTCATACTTAAAGGTTGTTCAAAAGCGCTGTATATTGCCTGAAATATTCAGGTAATACGTCTATTGTGAGTGTATATGTGTGTGTATGTGTATTTGTGTTTGGGTGCGTGCGTGCGTGCGTGAGAGAGAGTGTGTGTGCGTGTGTGTGTAAAACCTTAGTTGTTATCCGAATCGGGGCAAATAAGCAACCATTCGTTTGTGTGAATGATGGTGTTTCAATCCATATTAGTATCATATATCGTGATCAACTTGTCCGTCATGTTGCAGGTGAAGTCTTGTACCATTTAATTGGAATCTTGAATGATTATCCAGCGCAGCCGACGAGCCAGAAGAAGTCAGCTCGTAGCATCGTTGTTGTTACAGCGAACTGATGTGGTCGGCAGAAAGGACTGCCTCAACGGGCCGCATCTGGTATGACAAAGGACGCGTATTGCTCAACGACGTTGATGACCTATAAAATCGTGTGCCTTTAGCTTCCACATCTAGTAATCATTAAACGCAATCGGATCGCACAGTAAGAGCGTCTGTAGAATTGTTTGTGCGTCGGCAAGTACTGCATGTCTATTGTTAGAGCGATGATGGAAGACGTAAATTGGCCAACGAATTATCCATTGAAAAGTGCCGTCGTTCGTTTATCTATTGTTCTTTTGGTATTTGTCAATTGATCGACCTCTTTCCGTGCTGTTCAGTACTGTGACAGGACACTTGTAAAGCTCTTCGTCAGCAAACCAATGTGCCATTTCTGTTCGGCATAATTCCAGTTTACGTCTATTGTTTATGTTGAAGTTACGTGTTTAATGAAAATAAACAAAGAATTTGCATGCATTAAGTTACGTAAAGCCATCTGGACATTTCATTGTTCGATATTACTCTCTATTTTAAATAAAATCTGAGTATTTGAATGTAAGTGCTGTATGTGTGTGTATAAGTGTGTGTGTGTGCATGTGTGCATGTGTGCGTGGGTGCGTGCGGCGTGCGTGTCGGTCCCCCCTCTCTCCTCTCTCTCTCTCTCTCTCTCTCTCTCGGTAGGCAACGGATAAATCTTAAATAAACACAATGTACAAAACCCCAGAACATTTTATAATCATATCTTGGGTACCTTTAGTAGCCTTAATCGGCGCTTAATGAAGCCTCTTTGACTGCTCTTATAACGGTTAGGCAGCCAATGGCAGCAGCCTTTCAAGGGTACTCGAGCTGAGAAAGCTAGTGTCTCGCCATCAATGTCACTGCGGCACTAAAGCCGAACCATCACCATCAATGACTGGTAAGTGGCAAAGAGAACCATTCCATGTCTCACAACGGTAGACCATTGCATGTCGTCTCACAACGGTAGACCATTCCATGTCTCACAACGGTAGATCATTCCATGTCTCACAACGGTAGCATGTTGGCACCTATATGATAGGACAACGCCGATTCACAGCTAGCAAAGATAAGAAGCGAGCTACAGACTTCGGCATTATAACGCTATAGGACTACAGATCGCGATGGCCAAATGTCAACATTTCATGCTGGCGATGACCTGTTACCGTAATGTACTCAAGATTCATCGGGTTTGGATTTGTATATACATTTGGCTGTTATACAGCGGTCAAAGAGGTGAGTCGCTGTCGCTTTGGAATACATATATTTGGGTTCGCAATTTATCTAATTATTTATTCGAGGGGGCGGTTCTTGTTCAGTATTTGGTATTCGTTCGTGTTAAGTCGACGCGATCTAATCTGGTATTAAACACGCCTTAATTTGAAAGAGCTACGATAGGCAAAGCCGATAAAAAATCAGACTGATTTTGGAGGTTGTTTTGTTTTAAAGTTGATTACGTTTGATAAAATGCCCAGTGTTGCCATTTTAATATGTTTGAACTTGATTTGAATTTATTTGGTAAAATAATATACAGGATAGATACTACATTAATAACAGGTAACGTGCAAAACATCACCGAGGATAACTGACAAAAGGATGCTATCGTACACTTATTTCCATCGTGGACCTCTTTATGTGTTGGCTAGATATAAACACCGTACCAGCAGGGATTTAGACAGTTCCATCTGAGGAGTTTCCTCTTTTACAGTTCGCAACTGTACCATTGAGGCACCATTCCTCACGGTAGCGTGTTGGACCACGGATCACTACCACCCGGGTTCGAATCTCGGCGTGGGCATATCTGAAGGTTGTTTCATCTTTGACTTCGCTTCATTACATTTGGAGGTCGCTCGGCCCATTTAGCCTACGGTGTGCACAAAAGTGGCGGTAAAACATCAATCATCACCATCATCATCTCACGCTAGATCAACGTGACCCACAGTAAATCACCGCGCCCCACAGTAGGTCACCATGCTCCGAACTAGGTCAGCTTATTCATTAGCCAATGATCCATTTTACCCACACAAGGTGTAAATCCACACTGGGTGAACTATTCGCATACTGAGTTATTGCGCCCCACTACTAACTAACCCATCCCCAACCTTGTATTAAACGACACGTTTTGTTATGTTGCACATTAGTCAGCACCAGACAGCGATAAAACTCATGTTTATCAATGCGGTCCTGTTTATTGACAAAATGTGGGCTTATTTTCTGATAAAGTTAGTCCAATAATCGTCTCTCTCTCTCTCTCTCTAAAACCGATTATATCTGTCACTAACTAAACAAGTTCATTCGACTGATATTAATAGGCGCAAACCAGCACACGGAAGTTTGAAACCCAGCACTATTGTTAGAATCTATTCAGACACAATAACTGATTTACTGACTCACTGAAACAATGGAAGACAAACCTTTCTATCTCCCCACCACCCAGCCATCGATGAGATTAAGCATTCCCTAAAAGTGTCTTCCTGTTTGTTGATATTAATTTAAAAATAAATACGAACTTAATATCGCCAAAGTTTATTCAATGATATTTAACCTGAACGTCTTATAAAACCACTGGAAATGATTATAAGTCAGTATATTTCCAATCATTATAATTACTATATATAATTTGTCTCATATATATATATATATATATATATATAATATATAATACATATATTAAACACACATACATAATTAAGATAGATAAAGATAGATAGATAGATAGACAGATAGATAGATAGAGAGGGGGAGGCAGTGAGGGAGAGAGAGAGAGAGAAGAGAGAGAGAGATAGATAGATGAGAGAGAGCGATACTTAAAACGCTGTCGTTAATTTCAAGCACATTTATCATTCAGATTAATGGCCAAAATAAGTCATATGTGTATTGTTATATCTTAATAGCAGGAAACACTGATCACACCAATCATGCCCCTTCCTAAAGCGACCTTCGGATGAGTCAATATACCCAGGCCCCCGATATGTGTAAACATCAACACAAGCAATAAACTCTGTTGCAATACTCGTGAATCAATAGACTCTCTCCCATTGTTCATTAAGGTTTTGTCAATAAAAGCGTTTCGCCATATACGACAGTAATTTGACCAACCACTTGTAGATATGGGTGTCACCAAGGAGACGAGAAATTTTGTTTGAAGTCAGTCTGAAACGGACAGAATATTTCTTATCTATAGCGGAACATCATCCTACTACATAGAAGTAATTTAGTGTCATCATTTTCCTCCCAATATCCTTACTTCAAATCTCAATTTACGATTTACGTATTTGATATATGATACTTTCTGTGGTGTACGTGCGCGCGCGCGCCCGCCCCCCCCTGTGTTTGTTTTATGCCGTTGAGAGGATCTGACTGCCACCTGTTCGTCATACGATTGATAAGATTTGGGGACCTGGTGGTTTTACTTAGGTACTGGTGAGACATTACACGTGTCTCAGCAAGAAAAGTCGCCACTGTGGATTCCCCGAAGAAACGTCCAGAGGTTGAATTCACGGCTCGCGATTCTCTGTGCCTGTGCCTTATTATACACAGTTAAAACACACACACACACGGAGACATGACACGCATACACAACACACAAGCAGTGCGATATATATATATAATAATATATATATATATATATATATATATATATATATATATACCATTAATTGCGCCTACTGAACTTGGTGCCAATAGCCAACACTGAATAATAAAACAGTGACGTCACTGTTACATTATCATCATATAAAGTTTATAGGTATCACTGATGAACGTGTATCTCTTGTTTTGCCCATCCTAATTCGCCATTTACGCGTCACTCAAGAAGATGAGACCGAAATGAAATATAAACAAACACCAAGTAATAAATAAACACAGTCACGGCTTTTAGATTATCTGACAGTTATGGCAGCCGTAACACTCTACTTCATTATTCGGAGTGTAGTCTGAAGGTAAGAGGAGATTGAGATGTTTTCAGACCACACACGGAGGATTTTCTGGTCGAAAAACAAGACACACGAAACATAATTTATGGGCAACGAAGATGAGGTAAACTATGGTTTCGGTTATTTAGATTGATGGCCACGAACGTAACGCAAAAGCCGGAAGTCGATATTGCCCGTGAGTCGTTAGCTTTGTTCGTGGTACTTTAACGGGAATGGCGAGGGTCGCGTTAAATCATTCTTCTGTGACAGATGAAAACTTCTTATAAAGTTGTCCTGACGCTTGTACCATTTCGTAGAGCTGATGAATCACCCACATCACGATCCACGGATCGACCGAAGTTATAATTGGGGTTATGTTTGTTATATGAACAATACGACCTAGTTATGCATATATAGTTTTAATGTCTGGATCAAAATTTATTGATTTATGTATCAATAAATCACTTTCTGCTAACATTTTAAAATGCCAACAGCTAGTCTGGCTGCCTTCTTCGGGACACACGCACATACGCACGCGCGCGCACACACATACACACATACGCACGCACACACACACACGCACGCACACACACACACACACACATACACACACACCACACACACATATATATATATATATATATATATATATATATATATATATACATACACACACACAAAACACGGTGGCGGTGGCGGGGGTTGTTGAGAGAGACAGTACCCTATCAATCCAGAAGTGAAACAATGGTGTCACATGTCACGTACATCGCCTACGTGTCATTCTTCATGCGGCACGGAGACATCGTTTGGTACTCCCTTATTTTAACCAATACAAGAGTGTTTCCTGTAAAATTCGACAGTGGCGAACATTAACACCATGACATGTGATATCAGTTTGATCTCGAAGTCGATATGTGATACCATTATATAATAACCAAATCAAATCAGCTACTTATTGGTCGACCATCCAGTCGACAACATGGCGGCGATATGATTGATTTAACAAAGCCATTAAACTGAAGTTATAATGGAATTCTTAAATGCGGCATCGATCTCGAAAATTTTCATTCATAGCTTGCGATAGTCAACTGGTCGAACCGGCATTAACAACAAAATAACACTCCTTAACACCAGCGTCTAGAGATTTCATGGCTGAACACTTAAATATCATATGTCATGAAATAAGTAATTTGTTATTTTTAATGTCTGGCTTAGAGATGATTTTGGCATTTCGGTTACACCTGGTGTCTGTTATCACAGTCCAGTCTCGTCTATATTGTCATTTCATTTCCGATAATAGAATATTCTGTGAGATATCTCAAGCGTATAATTAGTGAGCATGGACGCCCGTTTAGTATGCAGTATAGCATGTGTAGTATGTGCACCAGGAATAAAGCTGACAGTAAATAAAAGTTGGTATTTCAAAATATTCAGTTTCGCATGACTGAAGATCGTTCATGTTAGTTTATATATGGGGTCTTTATATCTGATTGATACTTGAGGTGATTATTATCGTAACTATTTTGCTGTTCAAGGTACATAATGATGAGATATAGCTCAGCTTTAATTACCTTGATACAGGTAGATTCTAGTTAAATGTCTACATCGGTGTGACACCTATCGTTGATAATGGATGAAGTTGGTGATAATAATAGAAGCGTTTATTCACTTGTGGGAAACACCTGACAGGTGAACTGTGAACGATTTGCTCTCTTTAGTGGAGAGAATGTCTCAGGCCATATTTGTTTGTAGGTTAATTTCAATTGTGGATCATTTCATTTGTCTTCATTGGCGAGCGCTGGAGATAGGTATGTTGACTAAAATACGAGCTGTTTAAATAGCATGTTTAGAAATGGAATGATTTTAAGACTCCATACACCGGCACACCGACGCACGCACATACACACACTAGTAAAATGACAAATCCATAATTCATACAAACAGACAACACACACACACACAATGTATTATGTATGGCATTATATGTTTCGCATTAAACGATCGTCTTACTAAGTGATATCATGATTATCAGCAGATCCAGATATAGACAACTCGCGAACATATTTACAAATGTTAGGCTTTGTGGTTTAGAAATTGTTTATCGTAATCCAATCTGGCTATATTTAAAAACAAATTGTCTGGATATAATACTTTTCTTCCTGACACTATATAAGTATTCATTTCAGTCTATATATTATATATATATATATATATATATATATATATATATATATATATATATATATATATATATAATAAAAACACGGAATGATAAGCTTTTAAGAATGTCTTTTGATACATGGTGTTTACTTTTAAGAGTTTACTCGGTGTTCGATTGTCTCATACTATATCAAACTATACAAACATTACAATGTTTATTTGTGTATTTATGGTATCAGTTATTTAATTATCACGCATTCCGTACCTAATAACCTATTTTATATCATACACAAAGTTAAATAACCATGTTTTGTTATTGTTGCGTTTCTACTTTAAATGATAACATACTTGGTCTTCCTAAACTAACACCAGATGTAAGTCCGTGGCATCTTCGGCATCGCAACACGAGTCTAATCTGGACAACTGGTTTACTATCTCTAATATTGTGAGGAAAAAGAAACACTTGCCTCGTTTAACACTGACTTCCATAAAATGTTTTATTTTAATATGTCATCTTTATAATATGTTTAATTTGGATTTGTTAATAGAATATTTAGTAAATATTAAATAAATAATTAGTTTTTACAAAATGCTCTTAACTATTTTAATACAGCAAGATAAATTCATCTTTTAGGCAAAATACACTGGAGTATAATGTAAATGACAAATAAAGTTATAATAAAGTGACACATATTGATCAGACAGAAATATAATTGTAGAATGGATTACACTGATAGATCAAAAACGAAACATAAACAATATACTGAGTTATTAGGAATTATAACAAGAAAGATCGACACAAATAAGTTAATATCTATCTGTAGAGAAAAAAACACAGTATTACAGGTATCTCTAATATTTATGAATAATAATATAGCTAATTAGATCGAGTAACGTTCAATAGTTCAATGATTTTTAAGAATATTAATGGCATAGTTTAACTTTCCCGATAAAAAACATTTCTAAGTATGTTTATAAAGTGCAGCATTTCCGATCAGATTGTGGCATTAGACATAATGCACCAGAAGCCAAGAAAGTTCGTTGTTCTGTATATACGAATCAAAGCAATGGTGGCTAGTGGCTACTATAGTTAAGTATCGATAAATGTAATATAAAGTATTTTAGTAATGGCTTGGTAAGATACTATGAAACAAGTCGTTAAAATTTGAAACAAGTCAGTGAGGTTTAAACTATTATTAAACGAAAGAACCGTATTTATTGTAATTAACACCTTTGAAGTACTTCAGTTTCATTTATAAAATTTTCTGAAACACTCCCTAAAATGTAATGCCATATATTATGTCAGGATGAACAGGTGTATGATATGATATGCGCAAATGATTACAGGGAATCATATTATGTACTGTATTAATAATATACAATGACTGTGACTGACTATTTTAATTAATGTGGGGCACGCGAAATTTCCAACTTAATCTCTTATCCTTGATTATGTCAAGACATTTGACACGACCCAAGTATGTCATAGCTTGTTGATAAATACATACACAAATAGCTTCCTTTGTCTGGTGGTAGTTATAAATAAACGGCACAAAATGTGTGACAGGAATTTGGCTTTTTTGCGTTTTAAATCTTCATTTACAATGGCATATAAATTGGATATCGAAGCTGGTGATTCATAAAATGTTGTGAAAAGGAGAATTTAGCATTTAAATTACAATTAGACAAATTACTCGTATAAATAATACAAAACATTGATATTACAGCACAAGTAATATCTTAGAGAGAAGTAATGCCTTTGTGTTGTAGATATTATTTCTGATTAAAAAGCTAACCATTAAACTAAGCTAATGACAGACCCATACACCATAATATTCTAATTTATTTAGTACCCTTCTTTGGGCGCCTTCGTGGTCTAGCGGTAGCGTGTTGGACTACAGATCACTACCACCCGTGTTCAAATCTCGGCGTGGGCATATCTGAAGGTTGTTTCGTCTTTGACTTCGCCTCATTACCTTTGGAGGTCGCTCGGCCCATTTAGCCTACGTTGTGCACAAAAGTGGCCGTAAGACATCAATCATCATCATCATTAGTACCCTTCTATGAAAGATTGTATCAAACGCTTTGATAAATCTAAAAAAATTATCTAAATAAATATTCCTTGATCCTGACACCATCTATCACGAATTCTGTCTCAGCAGACCGTATTGAATATTAGCCTAAATTAGATGGTTGTGTTATTTTTCATTTTGATTTATAAAGTAAAATAATCTTTGTTTCATATATTTTGACTCTATTGAATTATTTATTAATGCATTTAGGGGAATGGGATCAGTGGATGTGGCAAAAAAAGTAATGGTTACTTCTACAAATAAGATGTGTAATATATAGGTTTCGAGACCACTGAATTGCACAGGCTGAATTAAGATCAACACTGATAAAGCACGAGTAGAACAGAATCCCTATGAAAGGAAGATCTGACGTTTTATCATCTCGATAATATTATTTTTTACAGATTCAATAGGTACACATATATGACAGAACGACGCCATTTACATTTTCTTAAATATCCAGTCTTGAGAATGGTAGATCTATCTCATTTACTTTATTGGCTTTCACTTAAATTATAAGTTGTCAATCAAATTGGCACAACAATGTGTTACTTAAGTTGGATAGTAACATCAGCTGTCAATAAAGTATTTAACAGCTATTAATATATATATATATATATATATATATATATATATATATATATATATATATATATATATATATGGGTTAAATGGATTTGCTTATCCTCGGTGCAAGTCACACATGGGCCCAGGGGGCATTTCCCTTGGGAAATAAATCATACAAACACAGGAATGTGCTGGATTCGAATACACAACTCGGAGGTTTGTTGCGCAGTGGCACATCAGAACGCTCTTAAATTATTTATATTTTGGTCGGAATCAATAATCACATCATACTGAAATATTTTAAACATTAATTACTTAAAATTCAAGTTCATTATGAAATATAGTTTGTGGTAAAGTGAATGAAAGTGATTAATAAAATCTAGACTAGACAAATACAGGGAATAAACAATTTCATAATAACATTCTCAACGGTGAAGGATACTACAACCAAATGAAATGATAATATATCATGGAAGCCAATTATTAGACAAAGTCAGAAGATCAGTGACTATATCTAATTTTGAAGAGAGGCAACCAACAAAACAATGTGTTTCTATTTGTATCCTATCTATAGCGACGCGTGTTTTTCGAATTCGGATCCATGTAGTTTTGTTTGAGAACTGGTTCTACTACCGCGAGCCTAGGTAGTAAATCAGGAGATAAGCTCAAGGCCGTTCACGGATGACAACAAGAAAACAAGATGATTATCTCGTCGTGTTGTCTTCGATCTCTCGATATTGACTGCTTCCGAACTACTCACAACACTGTCAGGGATCGACTGCATGGTGATAGTACGAGTGCCTAATCACCTATCGCGAGCTCAATTTTCATCTGAGCAATAATTTACAACACGATGGAACGTTGCACATGATCATCATAATTGGCAGCTGTGCCACTGAAGACCGGTAGTCTTCACAGATGGGATAACACCCTCTGGGTCAAGATGATCTTGTCTTACATTAGGATAATGCACATCCCTAGATGATCTTTTTGTTCATGACCTTGCTCGAGAACGACGGTATTGCTGGTATCTATTGCTGGAATATAATTATATTTGTTGATAATCAGTCAAAACTAAATTGTCTATCAACAAGTTAATTGGTTAATTAATTTCCCTTTTGTATGATCATAATTTTGCTATGCTATACTCCAGTATATGTTTATCATTACAATATGTCATAATGAATGTACAAGTAACAGAGTAAAACATATTACGTAATCCTACAAAGATTTTGTTGTTGTTGACATGGAAGCAGTTCAGCATAAAGAGAGAGTGTATGTGTTTGTGTTTTTGGGTGTGTGTGTTAACGAATTTGTCTAGAATATTGTTGCCAGTAGTGTGTTTCTCTTCATATCAGTACAAGCGTTGACTTAACAATCAGAACACTACATAACTCCGTTTCATTTCAATTGAATTAATAAACTTCAATCAGTTGGCGTTAAAACGATGGGACTTTCTTCTCGTGATTTCCTATAGAATCTAAAATTGTAAACTTTGCAGAGTTTCACTGCTATAATTATCAATTAATATGTGGTTCTCCAGTCGTTTCGTCTTGCTTCCTTTCATTTGTGCGCTGTATAAGCAATTATATTTACAAACTTCCACTTAACTGTCGGAGGTCGTAACCACCTACGACCTCATGTTCCCGCTTACTCACTGCACATAAGATAAACAAAGATTGAACTACATGTGGCATAACAATGGACTTATGTCTCATAACAATGGACTGTATGTGCCATAACAATGGACTATATGTGCAATAACAATGGACTGTATGTGCCATAACAAGAACTGTATGTGCAATAACAATGAACTGTATGTATCATAACAATGGACTGTATGTGCTATAACAATGGACTGCATGTGCAATAACAATGAACTGTATGTGCTATAACAATGGACTGTATGTGCCATAACAATGGACTGTATGTGCCATAACAATGGAGTATATGTGCCATAACAATGGACTATATGTGCAATAACAATGGACTGTATGTGTCATAACAATTGTCGTCGTAATCTTACCCCGGAGTATATTATTTTGCCTATGAACTATGTGCATATTTCTCTAATGAGTGTGACTGAATCTGGTGTTCTATGTTCTGGTCTGGATCTGGTATAAAGGCATAATATTACACCAATTTACACCAATTTACACCCACCTTCAACCCCCCCCCCCCCGCTGCCAACATATTGCACGGTTTAGGGTTAAATGCATTTTTCCAATTGCAAAAGCCAGTATCTTGATTTGCCATCGCAATGTTCCTATTCTATCGCAATTTATCATTCTAACTATTTATACGTCTCAAGTTGACTAACATTGGTACTTGGCTTTTGGTGGATGAAGTAGACCACGAGCATTCTGTTCTCAAAACTTTCAGATGGATACAGTCTTAGAAAGTTTAACAGATTTTGGGGAGTTTTGTTCTTACAACATAAACTTAATTAAACATTTGAACCAGTATTTGTAACAATTACGTTAAAATGGAAGATGGTAAATTAATAACGAAGTATCATATATAGAAGACACTTTAATGTTCGTAAGATACGCTTAAAGTCCACATTCGAGCCTAAAAAGTAAGCTTTTGATGTTCCCGATGCTATCGGTTAGAGTATTCCACAGCTCTGGGAGAAATACGTTTAGTAATCTAGCACCCGAAAAAAGGTGATACGAGATGCGACTACTAAAACATAGCTATTAGGTCTGAAGTCTTTACTCTGTGTGTGTGTGTGTCACTCGACCGAATATTATTTCTTTGTGTGTACTTCCTGATATTGTATTCAACACGTCGTCCGATTGCCGACCACTGGAGATTAATCAACATTAGAGTAAAGTATGCCCGAGAATAGACCAGCGTGATGAATCTAGCACACGAAAATTGCACGATGCACGTAATAAAACAGCGTTATTTTCACGAATTATCGCTCGTGTGTCGGTAACTAATATCTGATACATACATGGCACCTAGATTTGAAAACTGGCATAATTCGAACCACCATTATAACGAAATGAATTCCCATTTCCCTTGAATTTCGTTATAACCAACTTTTACTGTAGTTCGTCGTGTTTGATGATGATTCTTATAGGTATTTTATACATTTCATACAATTTACGGCCGAAGACTGAACCACGAGTATGATGAATTAAACGATTGGTATTCTATGATGACCATCTGTCTGAGGGATTATCCTGTAAATATCATGCCATCCAATTAAAAACATCACTAGTTATACCAGTTGTGCGTCGAAATAAAAACGGCATCCCCCACCTTGATACAGAGTCCAGCTGTTTTCCATTCAAATACCACCTTTTATCCGAAATATCCCTTTGACATTGATACACCAGCATTACATGATTATAAATCCAGCAATTGTATCGCTGGACTTTGCCAAACACTGAAAGAAAGTAATGATATCCTAGAACCTAGAACCTATTATCCATATTATAAATCAACTATTAGCAACAGGAATATTGTACCACGAAAAATGAAAATAAAGTCATTCCCATTAATAAATCATTTGATCCTTGTATTCTAAAAACATTATAGACCTGTTAGCCTGTTATCTTTTTTTTTCTTTCTCCAAATTACTTGAACGAATCGCATATGAAAAACTCATGAAATTCCTAATAACAAAAGATATCCTTTATAAACACCAATACGGATTAAGTCCCAAACATTCCACCATTCACCGTATTATTCATCTTCTAAATCATTGCACAACCTCTATGCCCGAGCCTGATCCGGAATACCCACTAACCGTACTTTGGGATCTTTCAAAGGCGTTCGATGTGATAAACCATGAAATAGTACTTAAGAAAATGAATAATTATGGTATTCGTGGCATAGCACATGATTGGTATGAAATGTATCTATCTGATCGACAACAATTTGTTGAGGTTGGTGGAAAGGTACCAATCACAATTGGATGAGTTCCACAATGGTATATTCTTGGCCCGTTCCTATATTTAATCTACGTCAATGACATATAGACAATTCGTGCACGGGGAACATTTTGTCGTTTGAAGAATTCAAATCTTAATAAATTATATGAAAATGTTATTGTACAAGTAAATGATTTATATCAACGGTTCTGCTCTAATAAATTATCTCTAAATTCCAAGAAAACCAAATACATTTTATTGAGACCTTTCACGTTGTTGAGACCTTTCACGTTCTTCGATTCAAACAGGCAATATCAAACATGATAAAATCGGAAATAACTGTAACGAACAATCAACCAAATTCTTTGGCATGCACATTGATGGAAACGGCACATTGCTGCAGTAAAAGGGAATGTGTCCATTGCACTGTTTTATATTAAGCAAGTCATACACGTACTGCCACCAGATAGTCTAAGGACTTTGTCTTTTGCATTGATTCATCCACATCCACATCTATCCTACGGTATTACGGTATAGGGTAATGCAGAACAAACCGTTATTAGACGACCACTAATATTAGTAGAGAAAAGGGCGAAACGTGTTGTTAAAAGCGCATCGTATTACAGTCTCACTGGTTCAACATTTAAGAAATTGGGAATTCTAAAGCTGCACGACTTATTTGATTATCACTCTCTTCCCTTGATTACCTGTCCAATACACTTCCAAGTTTGTTTCAACCAATAGTAACATATAAAATATATAATAGTGCATGTTTGTATAGCGCCAGAACCAGGTAACCCTGTTCTGAGGCGCTATGCAGTATTATTATCACCGACTCAGACCTGTTTCCATCCAGCACCCATCTCAACTCCCAAGGGAGCATACAACGCGTGCTGCCATCATAGGCGCAAAGCGTTACTCAAAAACATAGCTATCGCGTCCTGTCAGGTACTCGTTTTTTTTTTGGATGAGTGAACCAGTCGCCACATGACGGCATTGCAGCTCACGGAGATTGGAACCGGCGACCATTTCGGCTACGAGTCCTACGCTCTAACTAACTGCGCTATCACGCTAACACGCCAATCTTAAGGGCCACCCGACAGATCAAATTATTTTACATCCCCAATTGCCCAGTAACATTTTTTCTTAGCGTTAAACTATTGGTTTCTAGTCCCCATTGTGGAGTAAGTGGAACGATTTAAAACATGAAAACGCTTCAAGATCACAAACTAAAAGAATAGTCAAGTCCATTTTGTTACGAGATTATCCAAATGTCGTGAAAATACGAGATGTTCTGAATGTCATTTTAATTTTAATTGAAACAGGATCAATCTGCTTCTGTGATATAGTCGTGATGCCACCATACGTGTCATGATCGATCTCCCCCGCAATGCATTATTATTATATGCATTTTTGTATAGTCGTTAATTGATATCTCATTCCTGGCTTCGCCAGTCTCTCACATTTACTCTCATGGGTTGTTGTAATTTTTCTCACAGAAACTGTGACACCTGTACCTTTTTGTAGCTTTTGTTTCCTTGTGGCGGCCTGCGGGAAAACAGCTTTAATTAGCTACGCGGGTCCTCCAATTTGTATGTATTCGACTATTATGTTCTATGTGAAATATAAAGCGTAACGAATAAGATACAAATTGAAAATAAATATCATTATCATTGTCAGTAATTAGATTTATCTTCCAAGGTCAGCTCATGCCAGATGATCAGCGAAGATTTATTGTAGCAGTGGATTATCGGCTCAAAACCTGTCTAACAAAAAATATTAAATATCGACTTTATAAAAGAAGATTAACATGAAAAGATGAAATTTGGATAACTGATGGATGACTAGTCATTCATTATACGTTTTTTGTTTTTGTTTTAGGCTGGAGTTTGTTTGATTGTTTTTTTAGGAACGTGATGAATGCATAGAAAAGAATCGAACAACTTAATAAAGTGGTTCAGATCGTCTCGAAACTAGTTCATATGGTGCTATTTTTGTCTATTATATGAAATCATTTTACCTTCATAAACTTGTGCAGATAAATTAATAAATCAATAAAACGTCCACTCCGAGATATTTTAAGCTATTTTCAAACAACAATAACCTCTAGTCTCGACACCTGTGTTAGAAATAACCTCTTCTGTCGGTTTCTTTGTACTTGTCCAACAATTCGAGCAACATTTACCCGTACCTGGATACATCCGCTGATATCCTAGTTACAGTTCACGGCCTTATCAATGGGGATTATTGGAACAGAAGCTGTCCAATGTTAATATACACACGCCATGATGAAGATAGATGGCTCACTATACCGAGGAGAGGTGAATGGTCTATCGATATCACTTATTGACCGAGATAACAGCAACAACAACAATAACAGTAAGACGATGAGGACAAGATTAATGATGATGATGATGATGATCGTGATCATCATCATCATGATCATGGTGACCATGATGATCATGATCATAATCATGACCATGATCATCGTACGAACAATAGTATAATAATAAAAATAACAACAATAGCAATAAGACGATGAGGATTGAAATGATAATGGTGAAGATGATGATGATGATGATGATGATGGTAGTGATAATAATAATGATATTGATGGAACTAATAACATAATAATAACAATCACAGCAAAACAACAACAGATCAGCAACAACAATAATAATAATAATGATAATTATTATTATTATTATTAATATTTGGGCTATCATCATCATCATCATCATCATAAAGTAGAAGTAGTCGTTGTGATTATGCTTATTATCATCGTCATAATAATAATGAATTGCTAAAAAAAAGATTAGTTATATTATCTAGGTAGTGTCAAAGGTCGAATAAGAAACGTTGTCCCGACGACGTGACTTATCAATAATCAGAACTATCAATTTGACTTAATATTAACAACCGAGATAATGAGATGAGAAAAATAGCATCATCTATATTTCTAATATCCTATTGTATTCATTAGTACACATATACATTAGTATACGTTCACAATTAGACTACAGTTATGTCGCATCTATTGTGGTTCCAAATTATTATAATAAATAAAGAAATTAGCTGTATAATGAACGGCTATAATGGATGGAAGGAAGGTCACAGAGTTTAAAAACAATGGCGTATACCTATAAATACATACATACATTTAGAAACACAAACGCCCAATCAGATAGATAAACGGACAGGGCCGACAGATAGTTAGATAGGCCTAAAGATGGACCGGGAAGGGATAATGGCGTTGTTTAGCGATGACGTTTCGTTGACGTGTTTTCCTTGTTGTTGTTCGATAAATTATATAACACCTATTGTTCGGTTTGTGATATGACCATTATTGTGGCTATTATTGTTAATACCGTCGGGGTAAAAAATGAAATATTAATGGTAGTTCTTCGCTGTGTAGAACAAACAACTACGACGTTGTTTGGCTAAAGTTCCTCCATTCTTGGTGCGATGTCATTGGTATTCTAGGCTATGGGAGGCTATAGATTTGCTTACCAATTGTCAATACCGCGGTCCAACGTTGGTTCACACTGACCTTCATGTATCTCGCTCTCTCTCTCTCTCTCTATCTATCTCTCTCTCTCTCTCCCTCTCTTTCTCTCTCCCCCCCCTCTCTCTCTATCGATGCTTCTGTAGAGGAATAAGCCTATATCTGTGTTTGTTGATAGCATCTTCTTTGCGTTGTTCGGCGTAGATATGACTAATTTATAGATTAACGGGACGTTTGGAGCCACTGAATGCTGGATGGCGATGCCTGAAGCCAACAGGAACTACTGGAAGTCGGAATCAGAGGTCAGCGGGAGAACTGCTCTACTTTTCTTTGAACTTTTGCATCAGAACACGGAAAACGAAGGAATAAGGATTCTAGTCTTCAGTTATATCACTGAAAATCCAATTAATATTTGATGTATTATCACAAATGGAAATATTGAGACGTAGCCTTATGCTTCGAATAGCTGATAATTATCATAAAATTATGATTCAGTGGATATGGCTACTTATATTTGGATTGTTCATCAGTAAAACAGGTAGGATACTAAAAGTTAATACAGAATAGGTAAGTGTGACTGTATGTAACAGCGTTTCTGATTGACGTTCCCTTTTACGAACAAGGTAGGCAAAATGGGTCGCATATAGCAACTTAAGTATATCAACAAACGTTTTATAAAGTTGAGTCATCATTTATTTTTTAGCGTGTGTTCTAATTAATGCGCTAACTTTTAGCTTTCGCCTTAGTCTCTCCCGAATCAGTACATAGAGAACTACGATAAACAATAAATTCACAAATAAACAAAGAAAGCTGTTATTTCAAATGTATTCGATTATCTAGTTGATATGGTAATCAGCACGTGACAGACTAAGCCCGCCTTAATTTGTATTATCCACCAGCCAATCACCAACTGGTGCTAAACTACAAGTCGCTTGTAAAATACTTGTAACTCGGACATTTCCTAAAGATGAGACATTGTGGAGAGCGTCGACAAGCTCGAAATAGAAAACTGTTCGATCTAAAATAAAGATCGACATCGAATAACGGCTCCGAATACAATAGCCGCAACATATACAATAGCTCGGGTTATTGATCTGTTTCGTTGATAAGGTAACTAACCAAAGGTTTGAACAAAATTTATTTGAGTAAGTTTAGAAAATCTCCTCGTTTATTATCCGATACCCGGATGTCCACTCTCTACTCTGTAATGATATTTCGATCACATTTTTGAGGCGAAAATATCCGATAAAGTGGTATTTCTATTATATCGACTAATTTTAAATGCATCAGATACTGCTAAATGATCTACGAGTGTCGCGGTTTGCGGTGTTCTGAATGATATATTTTTAATGTCTTACTATGACGTGTCAACTAGAACCTGCCATAACTTAGTAGCGCATTGCACTCGAAGTAAGTTAAAGAAATGCGAAGGGACGTTTAGATTTAATAGTTAGTCCATGTTTTATGTAGTTTTCTCCAAACATAATTAATGTGTTTAACTTTTCATCAGCTAAATTTTTATATATGGGCAGTGAATTATCCTTACGAAGTAAACAATGATTTAGTAACGAGGTGTAGACTCCAAAGTCTTCATAATTAAGACTACCTGACGTGGAAGAAGCTCAATAGCATAAATCAGATCCATTCATTGGGCTACTTATACGTTGAGCTGAATGAATCTGAGCCACTATGGTCCAGGTATAGATTGGCTTTTAGAACATCTCCCCAAAGATGATTAATTCTAGCTGTTGTCTGATTTCGGACAGTTTACATCAGAGCCATGAAAACGTGGAATGTAAACGGGTGTTTACGAGTCTAGTTGTCTTAGCAATTCGTTATAGCACGCCAGCAAACGAGCCGACGTTAATAGTCATCTTCTGGGAAAGCTTTTGTCTATACAGCTCGTCTCAATAACGACATCTAATAATCTGTGAAGCTATTTCGTTAGGTACGTGGTTTCATATTCTGAACACAAATATACCTGTATTTGGAAGAGTACAAAATTAAACGTAGCGCCCATCATCGTAGCCGCTGGTTGGTTTTGTTGTTCGGGGAGAATCCCCTGGCTGTCGCTTAATCAGCACAGCCTCTATGTTGGAGTGGTTGAGAAACATCCTCCCCCACCACTCACAGGGGAGCAGTACGGAAAGATGGAGCCGAAATACCCTGAGGGTGGTCACTGCCAGAGTGTTTTACGTCCTCAGGGGGTTTTTAACGTCCCCCTTTATTTTAAATAATTCAGTGGAGACGGCAGCGCCATTTAACGTGGTCAGCCACCCACGATGTAGTGAGCCGAGAAATTAATCCCTGGAAAAGTTTCGACCTCTTACGGGGTTCGAACCTGCGATCGTTGGCACCAAGTGCCGAGTGGTTAACCGCTAGGCCACCGGAGCTCACTTCTCGTAGCCGCTTTAGGCGGACAAAGATATGTACGCGTTCGATTGTCACCGAAGTTGTCAATACAAACAACGATTAAATGGCAAACTACTACATTAGTGAAGCATTAATAGATTCTTCACGCATGCATCTCTGTGTATACACATGGATGTTAATTATTTGTGTACGTACATGTTTTAAAATTTCAATGATTCAACTGGAAATAAACGCGACACTTCCAACAGCGAAACTAATGCAGCACTTTAGAGGCTCTGCTGCATCTGAGTAATTAAGTACCTGCTGGATTCGCTGTCTGATCCAGAACTATCTTGAACATAGTACCAACCCCTGTTATAACTGTATCCAGGCCTGATCAGAAATAAATGTGAAATAGCATAAGTGATGAGATCATTTAAAGAAGCCTTGACTAATTATATGAAATTAAAATATTCCCGTTATTAAACTGCAGAAGGCTGGTTTCTTAGTTCTGATCATGACTAGATCAATAATAAAATACATTTGAACCCAACGAACGTTAGATCTAGCCGCATTATGGAAAATGGTACAAATCTTAATAATATCGATAATAATATACTTAACGTGCGTCGATTTGACATAAACCATGTCTAAATAGGGAATATCGAGAACCCAGTAGCTTAACATATCAAATTGGCTTCATTAATTACGTGTCACATGCAGAATTATATTTGCACCCATTCAACCATAACCCCCCCCCAAAAAAAATCATCGAAATGATAGATTTTTCTTTCCTGTCGATCCAAATGTTTGTATTTTGGTTGTAGTGGCGATTTAGCCGTCGGCTATACATCAGAGCTGAGTCTAAACAAGATACTCTAAGACGATTGAAATATTGATGAGTTTCACCAACAGATAACACCTTTGCTGATGGCGATGCTAATTAGGGGAAGCTCCTCCTCTCACAGTACTCTTCAATTTATTAGTCGAGAAGGTCTCCTATGTACAGTTTTGTCTTTTTATCCTCGGGATATTTAATTGTGAATGTCTATTTCTTTATATTACATATTAACAGAATACCTGGGATATAAGGCTCTCAGTTGGCGATCACTTGGTTAAAAGTAAAACACCTCTAAAATGTGGAAACTGTAAATAAATAACTCATTTCCATCACAACATTTCTATTCTTTGTGACAGAGGTGCACGGTTCAAAACAACTTGACTTATGGCAAAACGTATGCAAATATTACTCAGCTATGGGTTACATGATAAACAATGTTCTTTTACGCCTGTGGATGTCACATAAAGACAGTTCTTACTTCCGAAATGTGGACATCCAACATAGAGCTGTTCAAAAGAGAGAGAGAGAGAGAGAGAGAGAGAGAGAGAGAGAGAGAGAGAGAGAGAGAGAGGAGAGAGAGAGAGAGAGAGAGAGAGAGAGAGAGAGAGAGAGAGAGAAGAGATCTAATGACATAACAGTGAGAATGATTCGGAATTTCAGAAATAATATTTCTTTGCTATATCCAGACCCAGAAAGTATTGTAATTTCAATAGCATGGGGAATACACGGCACAGGCGTAATGCAGCCTGGTTAAGGAGGAGCATGAACGTATTTCTACTATTAAACTGATACAATGTAGTGGCACTCCTGGAGGTTCCAATGAATGTAGAATCTCCGTGAATAGGCGACGACTTGAGTATGATTAGGAATTGTGTCAATTGATTTGTCACAATGAGAACTAGCAGCTAGCAACTGCAAAACGTTGTGCCACTGGTACAAGTCCAAAGTTGGAACTAGCCCATTTAGCCTACCTTCTGCACAAAAGTGGCCGTAAAACATCAATCATCATCATCAAAGTTGGAACTGAGAAAGGAATATTAATGCAGCTGCATGTGTCCATTTATTTAATGCTGGTGTAGGGGGCAGTTTATAATGCTGGTTCTGGGGCCCGTTTATTTAACTTGCATTGATAACAGACAAACAAACAAACAAACAAACAAACAAACAAACATACAAACATACATACATTCACAAATATGTATTAACTAACTAATACAAAATTCACCTATATTCTGTGTACATTGTTTAGTCTAGTATGAATCGTGTCCTGCAAAAATAGTAAGTCTGTTCTTTTCCTTAAAACTTCGTCTGATACCTCCCATCTTGGTCACGTCTCGATGTCTTTATTGCATTTATTAAAGTTTCGTGGTTGGTATTATGTTGCTAGGTAACCGTATATCGTGGCTGCTGTTATTTGTCTTAATTTCTCCAAGAACCAGACGGCTTTGATTAAGACAATTAAAGGGACGAGGACAAGTGTTGATGAGTCGTTTTATTTTTGTATCTACTTCAAGGTGATGCTTTCCTTTCGTCGCGTTATGATAGTGAATGCAACACGAAGTACGAGACGGCAAATGATGTTGCGTTGAACGCTAATTTACACTCGACAAAGCAACAAACATCATCGGATGATTGTGCCTCGTTGTGTACGGCACTCGACATAACGGTATGCGGAGGCTACACTTACGACTCGACGACAGAAAGCTGTCAGCTCTGGCAGTCAGATAAACAACTTCTGAAAAGGATCAAGGCGAGCGGTAAGGAATCCGGAATACGGTACAGCGCTCCCGATGATTGCGATGGTAAGTTAGGAAAGTGAGAGTTATTAACGACACCTCGTAAGGATCCCTACTGCATATTATTGAAACGTATTGAAGCCAACCTGGGTCAGAATAATATTGTAAGGAATTATATATTTCGCTGCCACAAACAAATCATTCTCTTATAAATATAAATCTACTTTATGTAACTAGGTTCTATAAGGGAAAAGGCTCATTGCTTATATTCCGACTTCAGGATATATTCCACCGGAAGTCCGAATATGTGTATGTACGTGTATGAGAGGAAGGTTGATGCTAGATATATGCATTCGATCAAGTTATCACAACTTTATATTTAATACGACTCTTTGTGGGTGGATGGATACTGACAATCGTTGGTCAGCTTCATATTTCTGTTATTTATTTACAGTGATGATCCGGGGTGGTATAATCTACTTAATGCGAGAATCACCACACACACACACACACACACACACAAACACAAACACACGAATAAAAGAAGACATAATACATAAAAAACACAGAAAAAATACAACAAAAAAACACCCCCACAAACATATAAACACACACGCATAAGTGCCTGGTCATATAGTCACATACATGTACAAGTCATAATATATTCACATACCTGTAAATAATTCACGTAACTTTAATTATTGAGTATCAGGTAGGAGTTGGTGATAATGTGTTAGAGAATTGACGCCGTGAAATCGATATATTTGACCTAACTGTGAAAGTTGAGATAATACGGTACTGGTGATATGAAGGCTAGCACTAATAACATAACAATTGTCTATTAAAGCGAGGTTCCCTTTATGTGTCGAATGGGTGCTACATGATACTGAATAACAATTGACCTTTTGCGACGAGCTACACATTAATGATTGAGTGAAAATCAATAGAAAATTAGCGAAATTCGTATAGTGGATATCTCTCGCTGTTAAATTAGCCATTAGAGGGACATTTACAGAATCTGATGACTTATTCCTGTTAAATTATTTTGCTATATACGATATATACAGATTTCGGTTTACAGCAACCAACTTTTTTAATGGACTACCAATGCAAATATTTTCAAGCATATATTCATGAGATTCCGAAAACTGAAGCGAACGTATCCGAATTTGACGACTCTAATGTCTAAAGCCGACTCATAAGACAGTTTCCTTGGCGCTTACCTGTAAACTAACCTAGCCATCTTCTGCAATGATATAGCGCTCGGAACGTGTGACAGGTAACTACAAACCTGCTAGATAGGCTTCGATTCTAGTCTAGTTGCCCTTGTTTGATATAGACCCGTAGACTTATATCTCAATTATCGCCAAACCAGAGACATATACGTGTCATATATGAAAGAGATTTCCCCCAGGTCGTAATTTGCCTATAATCATTATTAACAAAACAAAAACAAAACACCCAACGAAGCTGTCTGTCAGTTTAAATAAACATTGATCGAATTTGGAGTTGGGGGCGTCAATTTTGATTTTAAATAGCGAATTAGATCGGTGAAAGCAAAAATCTCCTACATAAAATCACCAAAAAATGTAGGCCTATATAGTTTGCCTATGCTCCAGAAACGTATCACTAAATACTCGATCCATGTATTAGCATATTGTCTATTCGATTTATATGAAGAATATTTGTTATTTGACAGATTGCGTTGTGGAATACTACAGCTTTGATAAAAACAAGAGATGTAAGGGGACGGCGTATCATTCATTGGGTGGCGTCAGCGACGTTGAGGAATGTCGTAGTTACTGCACCGCCTCCTCAGACTGTTTCGGCTTCGATATAAAATCTTCAGACTGCAATTTTTTCAACACCGAGGGCGATATGAAGAAAACAGCGTTTGCTGTCTCATCCAAAGTGTATAGCCGAATGTTCTGTAAGAGTGAGTGAAATACTTATCCTACGCATAATAGGTTATTAGCTTTATTTCGCCGTAACGTGTATTTCTAGAGATTAGTTAATTTCTCGAAATCGCGACGTTTCAACATAATTTTATCCCACTGTTTTATCCCAGCAACAATCCCCCCCCTCCCCCTTCCCTCAAACAAATGAGTATATGCATCGTCCAGTTGAAGTCCGGAATACCGTAAGAGTAAGCTTTCATTTACTGATGTTTTGATGACAGTGTGTGTACTATGTTTTCAGATTCCGTAATTACGACGACGATGACGACCACAACAGCAACTACAACAACTACGCCTACAACCACGACAACCAGTAGACGAACGACAACGGCAACAACCACAACAATACTAACAACAACAATAGAGTGGTCAGCGGCTAATACAATTACTCCTGTAGATACTACACCGTCGCATTCTATGATAGCCACAACTATAACGGGAGGTGTATCAACACCCTCAACTGTTAGTCCAGCTACCGGTGCTGCTACTGCTGCTGATACTAGCTTCACAGCATCCACTGAAAATGTTAATAATAATAATAATAATAATAATAATAATAATAATAATAATAACAACAACAACGACAGTGACACTGACGGTTCAGCAGTTGGTACATCCACAGTTTTAACGAGATTGGCAACTCCCGACGAATACAAAACATCGGCAGCAACTGTTTCGATCGATAACGATGTGACAACGGGTCAACTAGCAGCTACCGTATCCGAAACATCCCAAACAATATCCGAAAGACACGATACGAAAACAGCAGCCACGGAACAGCCACCAACAGCTACGGAGACGGGATCTAGAGACGATGACGCGACAGTTCCGGATCAACAGAACTCGAAGACGACTAACGATAGTGATGATGATACGGCGGCGCTAGTTAACGACCCGAAATATAATCCGCGTTATGATCCGTTCGACTTGTCATCGAGAATATCGTGTTCTGTTCCGGTAAATGTTCCACATGCCCACGTCCAGTATTCCATGTTAGTCAGAGGAAGCGTGGCGGTCTACAATTGTGAGCCTGGTTATTACTTTCCAGACGGCGGCGGACGCGCCAGATCAATTGTTTGTATGAATCACGGCGTCTGGAATATCGTCGTGTCTAATGGTTGTAGGCGTAAGTGTCTTTTTGGCGATTTAATAAATTTAAAGGGACAGTTCAGCCTCAGATGATATGATGATTTAAGTGTGTAATGCTTATAACTATAACCCAAAAATTAGCATATAATAATTACTTACTGTACTTGATATCATAGATATAAGGATGATGGTGATTGGTGTTTTACGGCCACTTTTGTGCACACGGTAGGGCAAATGGGCCGAGCGACCTCCAAAGGTAATGAGGTCGAAGTCAAAGACGAAACAACCTTCACATACTCCCACGCCGGGATTCGAATATATAAGGAAATAATCCTAATTATTGGAGGGTAGCATTTACGACTTCTTCGAATGCTAGATTATGTGGCGGGAAGGAAAAAAAGTGTCACGTGTTCCGATCTCAGCTGGCACAAGGATTATGCGGTCACCTGGATCACAGTATAGTTTTCTTTAGCCATTTCAGTAACATATGAGGCTGTTTGGAACAACTATAATGTAATATTCATAAACACTCTTTTGTTCCGAAAATACATGTTTGGCTGACCCTTGTTTACATTGTTATAATCGGGTAATACAAACAGCTTGTCGTAAGTGACGTCAGATTTCAAAATGGCGGCGCCCACAGACCATTAATGATCAATTAACCAGCACTTTGAAGTGGATTATTTAACGCGTGGTTGATCGTGTTCATATTTTAACTTCATTTATAATTTGTATGAGTATATTTATATTAGTCCTGAAAATTGTTCCTTTAATTAAGTATAGGTGTCCAAGTATAGGCGAAAGGCCTTCCATCCTTTCAATTCAGCTTGTTAACATTGGAGATTACTTGGCAGCATTTCAGCTATCGCATATGTAGGAAAGTGGTCGTAAAACAGCGCTAATTTGGTACGAGCATTAAAGAACAAGAAAACAAACAAACAAAAACAAATAAAACAAAGCCCGCATTGTTATTATTATTTATACAGACACACTTGTTTACGCTTCACAAACCCTGTTTTGTTTGTTGTTGTTTTTTTTTTTGTTTTTTTGGTTTTTTTTTGACCTAATTGGTTTACTCACACATTACACTTTTCCTTCTTCAAACACCCCGACGAACGTATAACGATATATCTGCGTTTGCTTTTGAATAGGAAACGTTTGCCAAATGCCAGACAGTCGACCCGAGATAATCCATCTGGTTACGTCGCTCTATTACGAAGAACGGATTACGTCATACTGCCGGGACAGTGATTCTCGGCTGGAGAACGGCTTACGGCGGTCACGCGATGTATGTACTCACCACGGCGTCTGGCGCTATGGGTACTCGTGTCGGAGTAAGTGGTCGATAAATTAACGAACAAAACGAACAACGAACAAACAATTAAACGGAATGCAATAAACAGCAACCAGGATCCTAGTCTAACCTAATAGGATGTGATAATTGAATTAGGCCGATGTTTTGTTCATATTGAGCTTTCACTCAAAACGAGGTTCCTCGGTGGTGAAGTGGACACCATGTTAGACTGTAGATCTCCTTGCCTTAGAATCGAATCGCCGGAGTGCCTATTTCTGTAGAATCTTTCAGTGTGTTCAATAAAAATCATTAGCTCCTCTGTCAGTTGTCTTTGGGGGAAATAAGTGCCGAATCGAAACCAACGTTCAATCATTCATTCATCCAACAATTTAAAGCGAGAGTTTTACTTCTTAAATATTTCACTGACAGAACAAGATTTTGTTGGCTTTAATTAACTGATTCTTCATTGGCAGCAGGTGAACTGTGGTCTAGTATTACTATCGGCGTAAGATATTGTGAACCATTCCTTCGTCCTCACTTGATCCTGAAAGAAATCGTTGTTCATATTGATTTTAAGTTTGGTGCTCCTGTTACACAACCAGACTGTATTTATCTTAACGATAATGTCACCCAATGGGTAGACGAAGTGAACCATGTCCATTATCGTACATATACATGGATACTAGGACCCTAGCTTGAACAAAGTTCATATATCATGGCAATTACATGTTAAAACTTGTATCGTATGTTACAACATGAAAATAGTATAATAGCCTCTATTGGCAAGATGGCATTATCGTGTGCTACGTCGTACCTATGGGCAGGAATATGTCTTATTTGCATCACAATTTTGATACTTGTTTCACTGATTCTTTATCACAATGAGTTAACAGAGTACATAGTATAGCTCAGATTTGCTTCAAATACCAAGCTACTGTCAATCATGTTAAATCTTTACTCACCTGCGAGCAAGGTGAATCGTATATCGATGGTTGGGATTATGAAATGCAAAATATTTTATTAACAAATCTTTGCATAGATCAAGTAGCCAGGTTGTGTCTATTGTAGTAGTTTTATTTCTTTATCGATTTGTGTTCCTACACGTTCTTATTATTACGTTGAATGTACTACGAGTACGAAATAAAGATATCATTATTATTATTATTATTATTAGTGAAGATAACGATCAACTTGTTTCTTTTCATATCGACATCACAGAACAGAGATGTCCACCTCCTCCGATGTTGAACAACGCCAGCATAATTAATGAGTACGTCACAGATGTCGGTTCCGAACTATTGTTAAGATGCCGACTTGGGTACCGTTTTCCTGACGGTTCCACAACTAGGACTATAAGATGTACCCTGGAGCTAACATGGACTGACACCGAAGATTGCATAAGTGAGAACTAAATCGCCAGCCTGTCGCTTGTTTGGCACAGCCCAGACTAAATCGATGCTATCTATAAAATACAGTCATCAACGATGATTGTGTGCGAAAATGGCGTATGAAATATGTGTTAAATTAATGACTTAAGACTGATACCTTTCAATTGTAATTTGCTCCTATCGAAGATACCACTTCGGCATATCGGCAAATGAAAGCATCACAATTGTCTCGAGTACAAATTTTGCTCGTAATTACAACACGAACGTATTTTATTAATAAATACAGTTTTTTCGACCTTTCAGTTGAGGTGTGTCCCAAATTACTGGCGCCCGAGAATGGTTACCTTAGTACAGATATATCTGTGTACGGCACAACAGTAAACGTCTCCTGTCATCGTGGGTATCATTTTCCAAATGATACTGTCACAGTGATGGTGAAGTGTATGCTGGGAAGTGTCTGGAATGCAACATTTGAAAACTGCATCCGTAGGCTCATAAATCAGTTATTCACAACATAACTAATAAAATAACAACAGACAAGGATTCGAATTCTATTTCAAGCAGATCCATTATTAGACCAGCAAGCAAACGGGCTGACTGATAGTCATACATACAGACAGACTGACAGACAGACGTACATATAAAGTGCAGGTCGTGACTCATTCGTTATCATCAAGTTTGTTTCTTTTCGCAGCTTATCAATGTTCGCCGCCAGAGGTTGTGCAAGCTGCGATTCAGAAAGGGAATGGAACATCATATGGCAGCATTGTTGAATACACGTGCTTAAATGGCAAACGATTTGAAGATGGCTACCATACTAAGAGTATTGAATGTCTTCGTTCGTGGTCCGAGACTAATCTAACTTGTGATTGTAAGTGAGGAGTTGCCCGTCTTAAGCCATATATGTTTTAAACATGCTCATATACTCACACTAAACAGTGTTGTCCTGAATAGATTTCTTCCTGGGTGTCTTATGCATGTTATTCTCCAATGAATGAATTAGTTACAAATCATCCAATACTTTCGATATATCGTCCAGAATACAGACTGTAATCTGTGCAAATAAAAACTTCAAAAATAATGCGTTTAAGTTTAACGTATTTATAAAAAGTTATGTTTTAATATTATCTAAGGTACTTTGACTGACTATTTATTTTTAACCCTTCCATAGACAATCGTTGTCCTCCAATACCAGCGCTTGCCAATGCCATACCAGATAAGCCGATTGCTTTACGGGACACTGTTGTTACGTTGACATGTATCAAAGGCTTTATTTTGAAAACTGGTCATAAAAAACAAACGATTACTTGTAATGGAAACGATTGGATCGGAGAAATCGAGGATTGTAGACGTAAGTTAGCGTTCGTTTTTAAAATTTATGCTTCGGATTAAAACGTCAACATTTAAAGGTTTGATGTAACTGAAAGGGCACGTGTTCACGTAAGTTGTTGTTTGCGTGATCGTTGGTGATTTCAGATCTTATTGCACACCTGTAAAAATGATATCGTGCGGTGCGATATATAACAAATCATGATAGGTTCCAACTTCGTTCTTACCTTCAGCCATGACATGTCCCGTCATAACGGACGCTCTAATAACCGTCTCTTCTGAGGACACAACTTATGGTAATAAGATAAACCTGATGTGTAAACAGGGATACATTTTCAGCGATGGTTCTCTGAGTAAAGAAACTTCTTGCACGGAAAATAGAAACTGGACCGATTATGGCTGGTGTCAAGGTAGGAAACATTTGTTGAAACAAACGAGGTTTGATTATTTCACGCCTTTTTCAGTATTACTTATCATAGAAATTTTTCTGATTTAGCTATAGATTGCGGCTATCCACCGGCAAGAGAAAACGTTATGATTTCAAAGCTTGCCAATACAACATATAGTCATAACGCTACATATACCTGTGTTCCCGGTTACTGGTTTTCTCGTGATTATTTTCACCAACAAATAACGTGTACATTTAAAGGACTATGGTCACACTCCCCACAGCCATGTAATGGTGAGTATATGTGTGTGTGCGTATGTGTGTGCGCGCGTCTGTGCGTGTGCGAGTGCGTGCGTGTGTGTAATGAACATTTACAATAAAGCTTATTTACTTGAACAGAAAATCATTCAAAAACTCTATATATATATATATATATATATATATATATACATACATACTTGCTTTTAGCTATATCTTGCTATAATCTACCGGTTTGGCGAGGTCTACTGATAAATACGACCGATACGACTCCAGGAACTGTCGTTAATGCTAGCTGTCAATCAGAGATGATTTTCATAAATCATCCCAAGTTAGAGACAATTATAACAAGATGCTCGGACACTGGGTACTGGAAACCCCCAGTACCGCCGTGTGAAGGTATCATACAGTTTCTAATGCAAAATAATCCCATGACACTCAAAATATCCGAATCACAGAACCTGACCCATAAAGATATTACAGCTGTTGACCTCTCCGGTCACACGGTACCCATACATCAGGCTTTACGTTGACTGTATAGGTGATTGTGAAAGGTTATCTGGTATAGATATTACCCTGTTACCGGCATCGTGGATAACGCCTGAGATAAACCAGGGTAATATGTGTTATAGACACCAAGGGGAATATGAAACAGGACAATATCAATAGACCCGTTTTTGGTACCCACTGCTAGGTGTGACTCCTAGGGGTGTTATTTGAGAATGGGATCGCCCAAAAGTACACACGGGGTCATTGTTCTTTCAAACGCACGTACATAGAGTTGTTATTTTGATGTGCTGTACACTTGGGTAGCGCACGTCGTCACACTTGATTCGCTTGATCGAACCATGCGTGACGATATCGCTCGGGCTTCTATTGTTCGGATATACACGGTGTGTATTGTGAATAAATAAACTTTGATTGTAAACGGAACGACAAAGCTTCAAAGGAAAATTAATATTCTAATAGTGTTAACATGTTTTTCTTTACTGTACACTTTCTTAAAAATAATGATCTTATCGAAAAAGTATATTTCACGTAGTTGGTTTCTCCTTCACCGCAGTCTTTAAGTGACCGACTAACTGATTGACTGGCTGACGAATTGACTTATATGTAGTGACTCATTAACAGACGCCCGATCCACTCATTCGCTCAAACAGTCACTCGCACAATCATTCACTCACTGACCAACCAACCGAATCATCTGCTCACGCACTCATTTATTCACTCGCTGACAAATTCGTCCACACAATCACTCGCCCAAACACTTTATTTTACCTTCAAACACACACACACACAAACACACTCACATACATTCTCACATACACACACGTGCATGCGAGCGTATATGTTTATACTAATGTTTGAGTTACTGTTATGATGTTATCACTTTTCAGACACCAGACCTCTAGTCCAGTATATACCTGTACCTGTAGAGGCACGTCATTCGCACGTCGTAGGCTATACAGTAACAGGTGTCATCGTGGTTATTATCATTATAATATTTATAATTGATGCACCGCTCATATTTCATCACTTTGTTACATTTTGTCTGAAGTCGAATCGGTGGAAGCACTGAACACGAGTGACACTAGAAATATATTAGTGTACAGATGTGTTTTCTTAAAGTCTTATAAATGTGTTCACAAACAAAACCAACGCCTTCATCAGCTTAGGCGAAGATCATCATTTGTCTACTGTATAAAGGTGATACATTTAAGTACTGAGTAACAGAAATGAGTGAATGAATGGATGAATGAATGAATGAATTCATTAGATGGCCAGAGAGAGAGAGAGAAAGAGAGGGGGGGGGAGAGGGATAGAGAGGGGGGGGGGGATTTCATCAACCGATCCACATGGCGCTGTGATGTAAAAAAAAGAATTGGATACGACAGCATTTTGTTTTTCAAACACATTCAACAAACATTCGATCAAAAGCTGTAAATAAACGACTGACAATTTTCGGGATTAATAAATCCAGGACTGCATCTGCCAATAAAGGTAGAGAATAAACCAGGCTTAAACATACCGGATGTATCATTATCTATAGAGTTAACATCATATTATTGTTATTTAATTACTAGATGTAGTCGTGTCTACAATATCTCATTCCGAAGCTTTGATGAAGACATCATGAGTCTCCCATAAGAAACGTTCTAAGAACTCGGTATCATTACAGGTCGGCTGTATGCTTCAGATTAGACTAAAATAGATGTTAACGAAATGATTTTACTAAAACAACTATTATAATTGGACGTAGCGTATATGTAGATTAATCGTATATGAGTGAAGTTTGAGCATATTGAGGAATACATTTACGTCGAATTGTTGACTTTAATCTTCTGCCACACATTTAAAATATATTCGGGAAGAAGATAACAGAGTTCCTCTCTGACGCGCGCGCGCGTGCGTATATATATATATATGCGTGTATGTATGTGTGTGTGTGCATGCGTGCGAATTACTTCTCTCACACTCACTCTAACAGTATCCCTGAACTAATCCAAACGTAAACAAAACAGTTTTATGTTAATTACAATTCACAGATCCATACAATAAATAAATATACAGCAAATAAATGCAGACTGTGATGTTTGTAAACAGATGTGTATATAATTATGTTTGTGTGTGATATGTTAATATTGCGTGTATGTGCTGACATACATGTATGTGTGTGCGTGCGTGTGTACACACGCTCGCACGTGTGTGTGTGTGTGTTACCTCATTTCTGAATATCTTCACAATTAAACGCATAGTGCGAATGCTTACGAAAAAAAGTTCAGTTTACTCGGAAGATTAAACACTGACCCATCAGCTCTCCTTACTGTAATGTTTACATTCCGTATATCTGGTAACCGGACATGATCCAGATATGGCGGATCACACTTATAACTAAATCCTACGTTGCTGTTTGGAATAATCTTCACAGATTGGTTGTCATACGTCTTTATTTCTATGTCTATATCCCGAATATCCCGAAAGTTCAACCTCAATCGATCACGTGTTTCGTCATCTGGATCATATTCTGGCTTGTATTCCTCGCGTCTCGTGTCATAACGATCGGGATCGTGAGTGAAACGGCGATTTATGGGCGGTAAATAGAAGGACCGATTGATCTTGTATTCCGGGTAGCTCTCAGTTGATGGCTTCTCGTAGAAGGCGCCATATTCCGATCCAGACGTCTCAGTAGTCCGACGTAGGCTAGCCACATGTTCTGCCCGACGTCGTACGGGAAGCTGCATCAAATAGATCCGGTTTGAATTATCCGTAAAGTCTCCATATGTCTCGGCGCTAGTCGACCAAAACATCTTGTCTTCTTCTCACTGAAAACATAACAATGGGGCGATATTAGTATAATACTGAATAGATAAAAAGATAAACAATAATGATGTTATTGTTATATATATGTTACAGTTAATCTGTATAATCAGGTAATATGTATATTACCTGAAATGTTCAGGTAATGTGTATTAAATATCAGTTAGCAATAGACGTGTTACCTAAATATAGGAAGTAAGCTAGTCAATGGTTGGTACACATATACGGAGTTAATTATTTGTAATATATAGGTTAACAAAATATAATATCATATCTGTATATATATATATATATATATATATATATAAACGAAATAGTGTGTGCGCGTACATGATTTTTACAAATTATGGTGGCATTGGCTCAGAACATCAACACCTAAACATCCTTTAAATCCTATACCTCCATAAATCTATCAATAAATAAAATATATGCATGAAACTAAATATCTATTACACCTTCACACATCAAAACATACGTGGGCACACACACGCACGCCGCACATACACACACACACACACACACACACGTCCAGATTGACAGCGACTGTCCACAAACACGCACACACACGCACACACACACACACACATATATATATATATATATATATATTATTGGGTTAAGTCGTGTTGTATCGCTGCTACTAGTATTGATCTGAATTTATTCTGATTTATGCTTATATTATTCATATATTATTCAAACTGGGTACTAATATTTTAGGCTTAATCTTTGTTGATGAATTCTTGGCCGTAGTGTTCAGCACAAAGCCTGGTTTTGTTTCAATGATACTTCTTGTTTATATTTAGATTATCCTCTTCTGGATAATTTTAGTAACATCTTTGATACGACAATTTATATTCAGCAATAATTTGCTGTGGTTCAAAAGAAACCAATTAATCGGAATGTTTTGACATCTCAGCTTTTTTCTGGGTTCGAATAACTAAAGAAATCATACCTTAATCTATCATATCCAAAGACATGTCGCAAGTTGTTATCTACCAAGAGTGAAATGTTAGTTGTGTGTGTGTGTGTGTGTGTGTGTGTGTGTGTGTGTGTCAGTATTTTACAATATAGTATGAAAAGTCGTTATTCTATATTTATCTCAGTGAAGAATCCTTTATAATTGATGGAAACATGTTTTGTATTACCTATTGCTAATAAATCTCCCCCCCCCACACACACACATACACATACGCACTCTCGCACGCGCACGCACGCATGCACACATACACACGCACGCACGCATCCATGCACGCATACACAGACAGACAGACAGACAGACACACGCACACATACACAGATAGAGAGAGATAAATATTACCTGAAATCCAATCAATCTTCCACCTTACAAACTACAGCACGTTGTCTGCCAATCGTTATCTACCACTAAGTCCCACAGCAACACTTAGGTTGTTGTGTTTTAATCGGCAAGACGACGATCAACAGAAGTAAAGCAGACCAACATGACCTGATGTCTGAATGAATATATATGTATATATGAAGAACTAATGGTAGGTCACAGCCTTAAGTAAATAAAACACGTTATTTAGTGGCCTCTTGACAAAATATACATTCATAAAGTAAATAAAGAAACACTGACGGAGAGTTGTTCTTGCACCACGACAAGGTCACACACTGGGACTAATCGGAAAATAAATAAAGTTATTTATAAATATGCTGAGAAATATGTGACCAGCTAGCAACACGCTTGTCTGTTGACTTTCATAACTTTAATGCCTTGAAAGGTTAAATTAATCTAAGACGATTGTTATGTTTAAGCAGGATTTCGTCTTTATTTGCTGTATATCTTTTTTTTTGCACGCACACCGTCACCTCGTACCAGCTATTCATTCGCAGGCAGATAGGTAAACGTGAGAAACTAGGGACCTGAACTCGAACTGTCCACATATTTAAAACATAACCAGCTGGATTAACGAGTTTGTTGACAATGCCGAAGGCGATTAACATCAATTCCCCATTGTTCCGTTGCCGCCAGAATATTCATCATCTTCATTGAACCGAGTTGATAACGAACAACGTAAAACCAAGCTCGGGAACAAATCCTCACCCAGCCTTTGAAGATGGCGATTGATGTTTTACGACCTCTTTTGTGTGCACATGGTGGGCTAATTGGGACGAGCGACCTCCAAAGGTAATGAAGCGAAGCCAACGATGAAACACCCTTCAGATATGCCCACACCGAGATTTAAACTCGGATGGTAGTGATCTGTGGTCCGACGCGCTACCGGTTAAACCACGGAGGCGCCTCACCGAGTCTTGGAGATGTTGAGATAAACAGCTATAGACTAAACCTCATTAGTATTATAAATCCTAGTCATAGTTAGAACAATTAACAAATGAACGGCTAACGATGTTAATATGACAGCCGAAGGTTGCCTAGACACACAAAGAGCTACTCATATTACTGATGACAGATTGGCTAGTATGACAATATTAGTCGCTAAGCCACCATACGACAACGAACGTTACCTCGTATACAGAGATACATCCACAAACTGCTAATCCGATGGGATGTGTTCGTGGCAGACGTTCCTTCACGCTGTCTATCTATCCTCACTTAACTCCTCAATATCGTCGTCGGTTGAGGATGCGATGTGTTAGAGAGGATAGCATTGACTGGTAGTGTTATTAGCGGATCAATAATGTCCAAGGTGACGTAATATGATCGATACGGACGAACATGAAAAGTGGCTTAGCTTAGCTCAAATAAAGGCATTATATCTTTCTCACCTGAGACGGGTTAATCTATATGGTAATAATAGCCAGGTAGATCAAGTCTGTAATATTATGGTCCATTTAGGCTAATTGCTCACGGTGTAAACAACGCGGTTTGAATGTTATAATGTGTTACACCACATAGACAAACCTGGACAGAGAAAGAGAGAGAGAGAGAGAGAGAGAGAAAAGACAGAGAGAGAGAGAGAGAGAGAGAGAGGTGGACAAGCTGATTGACGGATGAAAAGACGACAAAAATTATTAAATAAACAAATGAACAGATTGACTTATTGAAACGAAATAGTCTCACTCAGATACTAACAAAAGTTTCTTTTTAGTTAGCTGTGACTCAAAATTAAATTCGTAATGTAACATTATATATATATATCTCTCTCTGTATGCAGGTGTACGCTATATAACACGTACATATAATTATAATAAATAAAGTATACAAAGCAATAATTATATTTATCCTCGGCCCCCTACTCAGTAATATTAGTTAATAATGCCATAATGACACTGCTGAATTCTATTCCAGCCGCCAGATGTCTCTGTGTCAGCTTACTTTAGTTATTGGTTGATAGTCAGAGTGATCGCTGATTTATGTAACACGACGTCATGTGTCAATTTTTATATCTTCTGGCAGTTTTACTGCTAAATAATCGAACGACGTATGTATAATATCGGCCAAATCCAGGTGTACTCATCCGTGTTTTGTTTTCTGAAGAAAAGCTAGTATACATCTCTTTAGTAATTTCTGAATCCAGATAGAAATTGAAAAGAACAGACAGCCTCCGTCTGTATGTATGCTAATGTTTGTAATATACAGCCCCCGTCTGTATGCAGGTTAATGTATGTAATATACAGGCTCCGTATGCATGCATGTTAATGTTTGTAATATACAGGCTCCGTATGTATGCATGTTAATGTTTGTAATATACAGCCCCCGTCTGTATACATGTTAATGTATATAATATATAGGCTCCGTCTGTATACATGTTAATGTATATAATATACAGGCTCCGTCTGTATACATGTTAATGTATATAATATACAGGCTCCGTCTGTATACATGTTAATGTATATAATATACAGGCTCCGTCTGTATACATGTTAATGTTGTAATATACAGGCTCCGTCTGTATACATGTTAATGTATATAATATACAGGCTCCGTCTGTATAATGTTAATGTATATAATATACAGGCTCCGTCTGTATACATGTTAATGTATATAATATACAGGCTCCGTCTGTATACAAAAGTTTAAATCAGGGGCTGTTCTTTTTTATAAAACGGGTCTGATTGGTTAAAATTTTTCTTAAAAAAAATTGGGAAAAATTTTAAAACCCAAATTGAGGCAGTTGTTATTAAATTAATGATCTTTATGGCTTGTATATAGAATTATTTATTCCAAACTATCTACTACAAGCGATCAATCCTAAACAAGACTTTACAACAAATGGTCTATTGGTCACATATAATTGAACATAATCCGTGGCTCGTCTCGGAATTATGAAAAAGCGAACAAAATAACTCCAATAGGTATTTAGTTTTATTATCAGATAATCTTCTGTTTACTTCCTTATTTGGCTGTTGATATTGAAGGATGCCCTAGTTACTGTGATTAATTCCTTTCCATAATGTTAAGTTACAACTCGATGTAAACAAGTTACTTTTTGTCAATAAACAGCATGTTTCTAGACGTAGCCGGTAATATAAAGATAATTAGTGATGCATCTTTATAACATCTATCTAACGATGAGATCGCTGTTATCTAGATCGTGTACCCCACTGTGCTTGATTCACTCCATATAATCCGCACACATTACATGTTACATTTTAGACAAATAGAGGTTTATAATGGTCCTATCCTAACATTCTAAGTGCTAACAGATGATGATGATGATGATGATGATGATTGTTGTTTAACGGCTACTTTGTGCAGGTGGTAGGCTAAATGGGCCGAGCGATCTCCACAGGCAACGAAGTCAAATATGAAACACTCTTCAGATATGCCAACGCCGAGATTCGAACTCAGGTGGTAGTGATGTGTGTTCCAACGTGCTACCAGTTAGGACACGGGGGCGCCCTCTAATGCTTACAGATTAACCGTCATAACCATTGACCTGAAAGAAAATTAGACCCAGCACTCGGTGGTATTTGAATGACCCACCATGACCAAACAACGTTGATTTCCGGTAGTGGCAAAAACCAACGTTGAAGCGGCTGCGCTTCGAGATTTGAACCTATGAATACTGACATTTATTGTGATGTGTGCATTATATGTTTGTGTGTGCAGAGAATATCTGTATTAATCCTGTCCTATTATACACCATCAACTATGTAAATATCCATTTAAGCAAGTCCGTAGATCTAGTTTAGTTGGGATCAAAAACCAGAGACGGGCCGGGGTTCATGAATAGGCTAAATATAATAACAGTTAAGCTTAATTTCCCGCCAAAATAACCCGCTTTAACAACTATTTTAAATGTGTTCCTTATACTTACCGATGAAAAGATGTTCCTTTTGTATTACTTTCACACCCACGGCTTATGCAACCAACGACACAACAATAATTCACCATGTTTATAAACCTAATTTTGCAGTCTGTGTTCCTTTTTTCCCCGGCCGGAAGTTCGTACCTGTTTGCCATCAAATTAGCGACCTTATTCGGTCTAGTTATCCTTCAGGTCAATGGTCATAACGTTTTTAAGAATATTGCATTGTTTTAAGTTATGTGATAAAATGAAGTCATCGTATATTATTTCTACATCCCAGCTTTGGATCTTTAGAAGATTAAGTTCCTTTAGAGCATTCTGGGATGGTTAGATCTATACAATGGTTACTAATTGGACAGTGAATTGAATTTTTAAATATGTATTAATGAATGGTACAAACGGTGGGTTCTATATACAATGTTCCGGTACAACGTGAACACTGAATGAAGTTGATAACATGAAATATCATCGGTAAAGCAATCGCTCAGAAGCGAAACAGAAATGAACAGACCGATAAATTGAACGAGCTCCGTCCTGGATATTCTGACAGGTGATACCACAACAACAACCTTAATAATCGATCAGATTGTAAACAAATAAGCGATATTAATATCATTGTAGCAGGAGATTGTTGGCTGGAGGAGAACGTTGGCTGGAGGAAATTGTTGGCTGGAGGTGATTGTTAGCTGGAGGTGATTGTTAGCTGGAGGAGATGGTTGCTTGGAGGAGATGGCTGGCTGGAGGAGATGATTGGCTGGAGGATTTGGCTGGCTGGAGGAGATGATTGGTTGGAGGAGTTGGTTGCATGGAGCACATAATTGGCTGGAGTATATGATTGCTTGGAGGAGATGACTGGCTGGAGGAGATGGTTGGCCGGAGAAGATGGTTGGCTGGAGGTGATGGTTGGTTGGAGGAGATGGTTCGCCGGAGGAGATGGTTGGCTGGTGGAGATGGTTGGCTGGAGGAGATGGTTGGCTGGAGGGGATAGTTGGCTGGAGGAGATGGTTGGCTGGAGGAGATGGTTGGCTGGAAGAGATGGTTAGCCGGAGGGGATGGTTTGCTGGAGGAGATGGTTGGCTGGAGGAGATGGTTGGCTGGAGGAGATGGTTGGCTGGAGGGGATGGCTGGCTGGAGGAGATGGTTGGCTGGAGGAGATGGTTGGCTGGAGGGGATGGCTGGCTGGGGGTGGGTGGTTTGCTGGAGGAGATGATTGGCTGGAGGAGATGGTTGGTTGGAGGGGATGGCTGGCTGGGGGGGGGGGTTGCTGGAGGAGATGGTTGGCTGGAGGAGATGGTTGGCTGGAGGGGATGGCTGGCTGGGGGGGGATTTGCTGGAGGATATGATTGGCTGGAGGAGATGGTTGGCTGGAAGGGATGATTGTCTACAGGAGATTGTTGGCTGTTACATGAGTTATCGGAAATTGCTCACTTCACAGATCACTCTCTATTAATAGGAGACCTTCCTTGACAGTATCATGACTAACGATACAAATTGATCCTCTACATTGTGGTTAGTCACGTCTTAGGGTATCGTCTCGCAGACACAGATATGAGTCGGATTCAAACCCTGACGTAGAGATTTGCAGCCGAGTGGTCTGATCACAATAACGAAGACGTCAGGAAAAACTAGTAAAAGACAGATAAACAGTCAAAATCAGTGTTTATGAGGAGGATTGTAATAAAAACGATCCTGAGTTCAGTTTCATTTTGGAAATGTCGGATGTCATATTGAACAGCCGGCACAACAGCCTTTATTCTACTACAGGCAGCTTACTAAATTTAACATAGAACTGATAAAAGTGTCGTGTTCTAGGAAACAAAGACCAGTTGGTTCCTTTAAGATAAATCCCATCCGTTTGCCGTATGGGCAATGTTAGAACAAATTTACGACTTCGGAGATATTTCTATAATCCCAAATAAAACCAACAGAAAAACAACTATGAGGGGAAAACTGAGGATATGAAAAAAATATTGGCTGACAGTTCTATGTTAAGGCCAATGTTCATTTGCAGCATAAAGGGAACAAACAGTATCATCGTCGTGGAGAATTAGAAACGAAAATGCTGGAAAATATAATATCGAAGATAATGCTTTGAATATTTGTGACATTCTAGTTTTAAACTATTTTTCAAATGCCCTTATAATAATAACGGACTGACAGGTTTGATGAATGTATATGGTTTTGGGATAAGGGGATAAGTTCCCTTAATGTGCCGAGGAAGGTGGACAATTCATTAAAACAAATATTAAAACAAAACCGTATGATAGATGTAATTATGTATTATACGGTTTTGTCTTATACGGTTCTTATAACGGAAGCCCCATATCCATAAAAACCGAAGGGGTACCACGGAGTGAGGTTCTAGGGTGTGTAAAGAGTGTATAGTTGAATAACATCATGAGCGTTGATTATTGTGACCAACATGGGCGGAGATGAGTGTATGTTTACAACAACAACAACAACAACAACAAACCGAATGTTTAAAACACAGCTTTGAGGGAGTACGACTAAATCTAAGTAATAGTATAGTTGAATTCCAGCTGTACAGTAAGACTTGTTTCTATCCCTAAATAATCGGATCCTGTTCTTACATCGATACTTGACAATTAATATATTATGCGTCTAGGCAAGAATGATCGGTCTACTCAGTTGAACACTGGAAACGTAATATACTCATCATAACGTATTCGGTATTTATTGAGCGTGTTGTCATCACTCATGACGTATCAACTCTGGCATCATAATGTATAATAAATGCCACTCGAATTTCTTTTATTTGCTGTAGTACAGCGGTACATCTGAACTGGCCCTGGCACCTGATTGCTCTTCTTCTACTTATCTGGTACCGAATTTTCTAGATTTATATGTTTCATTCCAAAAGTCCATCAAACCTAAATAAGATGAATAACGTATAATTTTCAGCACATATTTGAGGTAAAATTACACAAACAACATATCTCGTCGTCTAAGAACTCTGTATGATGTCTATAAAACCTAAACAAACTACATATAGCTTGTATTTGTAGATAACTGATTTCAGAAATGCTTAACGCGTTCCAGTTTTCATTTAATTTTATGGAGCATTTCGAAGATTGGTCCATTCCACTCATAATACACCTTTTTCCTATAGTTTATGCTGTTCCTATTTCATCAATGCATAATTACTGAACTGCTAATAATTATCATATTTTCAATGCCACTGTTTTCTGAGGAGGGTGATCCGCAGCAAAAAAAGGTTTAAGTGATTATCTATAAAATATGATCCGTTTTTGGATTCAATGTGACAGTCCGACACTGTTGATCTTCTTTGCAGCATTACGTTTGTGACCTTTGGGAAGGACATAGATATATCGAGGTGTTTGCTCCACGTCAGGTAAAAGCGATTGCAATAGTTTTTTTTTCTCAGAAATTGCACCATTAGATTTAAATTGATTTAAAATGCCGGTTATTTAAATCCCAGTTCTGGTGTATATAGACTCATTAAGAGTTTAGTAATGGTTATCATTTTTAATTGACGATAACCTTCAGTAATATAATTGTCCTTCATTACTACGACCGAATCTTTATCATCATTTTTCTAGCGACTATATCTTTATTCTTACGTATGTTATTTAGGGTTAAGTGTTCTTTAGTTGTTAAGTTTAGTTTCACCCGGACGATATTAGTTCCTCTATTTCAATCGTGAAATTGTCTATACATTATAATCAATCGGGATCAGCTCCCTTGTCCGGAGTAACCCAGTTCGACTTAGATGTAAAGGTTTTCTATGGTTTACTAAAATTGTTACTGTGTTAGCTGCAGAAATATTTAATTATTTTTGTTTCCTCCCTAAAATCTTTAGTTGTTTCCAAAAGGGCTGCCTTGGAGATCTTTGGGCTTAGTAAGTTTGTTTCTGATGTCGCCAAAACGTGATTTGAAAGATTTAAGATACTATTACTTAAGTCATAATAAGGGTGAATTTGACCCTCTGAAGGTCCTAGTTTAAAAAAGATAGCCATCGATGGGCCACTAAATTGGTCGTGTCTTCTCTCTATGGAATTCCCATTATACTATTATAATTAATTTAAAATTTCGGAGTACCCAGCTTGGGTATGACCGTAGCCCGTTCATAATGGCCCAAAGATCGATTGAATGAATCTATGTTGGTCTGTTCCGCTTTTTGAATAACGTATATATTTCAACATGATTTTTAAAGTTCAGATTTCAAAAAGGAAAATTAGGTATACTACCGTCTACACGTCATTATACAAATATGGGAACCAAATGAGAAACAGTTGCAACAAATTAGCATCGCCCTTGAAAGTAACTTTCTACAACTTGAGACAAACTCCTTTCAATTAATATTTGTCTGTTCATCCGGTAATCAAACCTTCTGATTTCAACCACTAAAGGCTTATAAACAATCGGTAAAGAATTAATATTAGAATCGGATAATAACTTCTCCTTATCATAACAAAATATCCCCGAATGTGGACAATAAAAGTTTGAGAAAGATAATAACAAACTTACCTCGGTACTATTTCTATTTGACAAAGTTTGACACGTAAAGGGAAAACGATGTCGATATAATATATACCGTATGTAAATACAAACCAGAAGAGCTCCCTTGACCTGAAAATAGATCGCAATAGTTTATTTAACGTTTCCGATATCCAGACATATCGGATCAGACGATCCTCCTCGAACGTGTTGATGGCTCATTGATCCCGTGCCGCGTCCCCCCGTCGACTAGATCGTTCCGTTTTGTTGGGAACAAATATTTGTTTTCATCCATCGTTAAACAACATTGTTGGCCGACGACCATTCGTAAGGGATAAAGGAAGGAATTACGACGAACGGATATCGAACGTTCGTGGGAAGAGAAAACCGTGCACAGCATCACCTAAAAAGTTGGGCAAAGGATTTTAGGTAATAATAATATTGTCGATAATATTTGCCAGTCGAGCTAAGTAATGCAGGTTGTGGGATTGCTTTCCGGCGATTTTACAAATATCTTACCGTCAAATATTCTAATAAGCAAAGATGACCCAAAATACGACGACCCTAAAAATATGACGACATTTTGAAGGATGTGCGGTTATCTTTCAACGTTTTAGTGACCTACGTTACGAAATTTGAGGTCAGTTATTGTTTACCGAAGGCTTACAGTTGAGTGGAGTTGATTTGAGTTGTTTAACCTCGGCTCTAGTCGTACATAAGACACGTAACCGAGGGGCGACCGTATCGGTAAACATCCCACAAATACGGATGGATTTCGGATTTGAACCCATAATCCGGAGGCTTCTAGTGCAGTGCTCTAATCACTGCGTTGTAGCAGCGCCCCCTAGCAGCTTAGATTAGATATAAATTATTAATAAGTTTAGAATCAAGCATTAGACAAATTAACCTAATAATATGATTATTTTTATATTAAATAAATAAACCTGTATTTATTATATTATAGAGCATTTATCTGTGAAATAAAAACCATATTTTTAAGGACACTAACACACTAACACGGCGTCATCGTTTTTATTGTCGTCTATAGGTAGTGCCATTAGTGTTGGCATACCTTACGACTATATAGCCAGCTTCTTCATGAGTAGCAGCAGTTTCCTCATCTTGCCATCACCGAAGGAGGATGAGTACAGCGATATGCAGCCAAAATGTAGTGAGGATACTCAGAGCCAGAGTGTTTGACGATCTTGGAAGAGTCTTCATTTGACAGATCAGTATGTTATTATTATTATTATTATTATTATTATTTAACTGTAGGGCTATTTAATGTTGTTAATGGATAACGCAGAGAAGTAGAAGTGTATCTCTCCATGTTTGTAACCGGAGCTATTAATCGCCATGTCAATAAGCCTCGAACTGGAATTGAACTCTCGCACACGGTATTAAAAAAATCTAAGTTGTCAATTCTGTGCAGTCCGAGCGCGAATATCTCTGGATAATAATTGTGCTGTATCGGGATCGAGTCACAATATCTCTATTAGAAAAAACAACAAATTCATCACAATTTACTTTAGGTAATATTTGATGCAAAATATTTATATCACCAGAAGGAGTCGCCTGATAACGGGATTTTCGCAAAATAGGACTCATTTATGTGAAGTTGGTTATTTGTACATTATAATTACTCATCGTGACCTGTTGGATAACTTCAATAGTAGGTTAACCTTTTTCATATCTACTGCCAAAAGTAATTTGGGTACCAAACCCTGAGGATGAGATTTTGATGTAGAAGACGCTCTCTATCTCTGTAATCTAGTACTCTGATGGACCATCTCGGTGATGATGTTATATCGATTATGATATCAAGAATTGATAGCGAATCAATTTCAAGTAATCAGCTTAAGATTCGATAAAACGTATATTGGGTTATGTCAGAACAACAAAATATGGTGTTGTATGAAAATGTATTATCTTGAATAACAAGGTAGCAGTTCTTACTTAAACACACACACACACACACAGGCACACATACACATAGACACACACACTCATACACACAAACACGCACACGCACACACATACATACACATACATACACACGCACACGCACGCACACACACACACACACACAGAACGAAACCTAGACAGCTATAACTTCCATAACACAATAGCAAGCATTTTAATAACTTAACCTCGTTTTGTTTTAAATTTTCAGTTAATCGATGTGAGCCACCGCCAGTTTTTGATAATAGCACCGTTTCTATCTCCAATTTGATATCAGCTACAGATGTGGGTACCGAGCTGACCGTATCTTGTATAACTGGATACAGGTATCCGGATGGCGCACTGCACAAATACATTCTATGCCAGAGTGATCGTACGTGGTCACGAATAGAAGATTGTCTTAGTGAGTAGCCATTATTATTAATATTTAATGGTAAGAATAATATTGAAACATTTGGTTTACTGTAACCAATCCAATCTCGAAAGAGAAAAATATTTATTTTGTAACAGAGTCTTTATATAGTTATCTTATGTTCCATTTGAAAATATAAATCAATATAATCTGAAATGCTACACGATACAGAATGGTAACAAATACATCCATTTGCTATTGTGATAGCGTGTAGAAGATGTTGAAGTCACCACTTTAAACTCTGTTAAAGTTAGTATTTGTTTCAATCATTCCAAAGCTATTATTTCGTGATTATACGTAGAAGTATCCTTTCGTCAATATCTTACGGGCGAAGGAATTTCTTTTCCGACAAAGAAAGTATATAATCCCATCAAATATGTTGATCGTGTTAATCGCTTAATTCGTACCGGTTCGATAATGATCATTGTCCAATAATATTTGGCCCTTTGGCCACGGCATCGAAGACGAACGCTGACGTTTCCATAGTGACGCATTGATTCACCGGAATAATGAAATGAAGGCGCATCTTTCTACCCATCCTAATCGACGTAGGTACCCATCTCTAGGTAGCACAAACGTATACAGCTCCTGATATAAACAGTGTTATTTGATAAGAAAGTGATTTGATTCAATAAAGAGCCCAACCGTTGAACATCACCATGTTCGTTTTCTTGAGATTCTCGATATTATTACGAAGTTTCATGACGAAGCTCGGTGTTATTGTGTTTCCTTAATTATTTC
>JAODUP010001218.1:0-82500 GCA_025642065.1 Paralvinella palmiformis
ATTTCGACACGTGACACCCTGTGTCATCACGTTGTAATTTGAATTAGGACGCGCGGTAAGTTGAGGTATGAATAACACATTATTATCGAAAGGTTTCACTTTTAAACTTTTCTGAATCTTACCACAAAGTAAATATCATATTATAGAACACAAGTAAGGCAATTTATAGGCTTCAACATGTTTAGAAAATACATTTTTAAATAGGTTTATGTTGATGAAAACGATCCCTTCTTGTCCTTCTATGCTAGAATGAGTATGTAGTCAATTTAACCTAAACCTGACCTCGTATATTCCTAGGTTTGGATTAATGTCAAATAGTTGGGAGTGTGGGTCTGCTTTTGATAATTAGAAATACTACTAGAGTGACTGGCTATAATGTAGTAAATGTTAAGGCTTTAAAATGTCCATACTGAGCTATATTAAACCAACGGAAAGGAATTAATATATTACAAGTCCATAATAAAGTGTAGTACTTAAGTTACTAATCGATCAGGTAATGACATTATACATTGTGAACGATTAATAGTAAGCTCATACCATGTATGTCTGTGTGGTATATGTTTCATGGGCTAAATGTAAGTCATATATTAGGGATGTTAACTGAACAACAGCTCCTACTCTCAGTCAAAGCCCAAACACACTTTGGAATGAGACGGGCATGCTTGCAGCAGTTTAGACAGTCGACTCAGGCTGCTAGATGTCCCAGCGAGCAGTCCAACCCACATTTAATGTATCACGGGCAACACTTCAAACTTACCTCAATGAGAAGGTGACACTTGATGCAAACATGGGGAGGATGTCCAGGTTCACATACCAACAAGAGAGAAAACTATGGGTGTAACTGGATAGAAATGGGAGTATGATTCGGCAGAAACGGTTGTTGATATATGCTGAGCAGTATGCGAAAAGGGATAGTGAGAGTTTCAAAGGTGGAAAGCCATGAAATAGGTGGTGGGGTGAAATTCTGAAATGACATCCTGATCTGAAGTTAAGACAACCAGCACTAACAACAGCTGTTCGTCATCAGCGTATGGAGCGGGAACTTGTGAAGTCATACTTTGAAGCAGAATATGTTTGATAAATTTGGAAGATAGAAGAAACTGGAATTCTCTTTGATCACAAGCGAATGAAGGTACTAACTAGGTCTAGGACAAAATCTCAGCACAGTAAGTGGAAACAATGAAGTGACAACCGTTATTCCAGCCGTTAATGCTGCCGGGGGGAAGTATTTAATAAATATGGTTGAGATTTTGCTAATGTTATAGTTATGGACATCCTGATTAATGCTTTGCATACATGCACATGTAGGGGTGAAACGGGGATCTGTATATATCTGACCTCCGATACTTTTTCGAGCGGGTTTTTATCAATCTTTAGACTTTTGCGTACAAGGGTCTAAATACCTTAGATTTAGAGGGGTTTGATCATTTTCCACCCCAGCAACCACCCCATGCCAAATCAAACTGGCCTCGTTCTCATAGTCACCTAGCTGTTTCTGTTAGTATGATTGTTGGGTGTACAAACGACTCTTTATTCAAGTATGATCGCGTTAAAGAAAGGGTGGCCAGGGTTAAGTGAAAAGTACATAAATGCACTGACCCGGATTAGGTAAAATGTGGCCAGGATATGGTAAGATTCTAGATTTGGTTTCAAACTCTTATAACACATGATCATATAAAGCTCAAATAGCGTGTTCACCTGATAGCCAGGTTTTTGTTAACGTAATTGTTTTGGTAAGAAAAATTGAATTAGCTATCGTGATTAATGAGTTATTGGCAACTGTTTGCAAAAAGGTGGCCAGGATTTAGTTAAGTTACCCTAATTTAGAATATCAACTGAGAACTTACATATACAAATTACATACACAGATATTAAACATATATACTGATATATAACATATCAGGTATAATTATATTAACGGACCGAATTCAGGACAATTAATACGGCTCATATCTGAAAAATATGTTAAATAACTTGTTCAGTATTGGTTCTAATTATATAGCGCTGTCATCCATCTTTGAAACCCTTTTGGCACAACATATATACTTGTATTATTTTATGTTTAGTGTCTAGTTCTGAACATATTATTTTCCAGAATGAAAGGCTAAATGCGTTTGATAATTGCTAAAATGCAGTAAAGTATCATGTTTTCCGATGTAGGAAATGAGCTTCGGTGTTGGTGGTCTTATGCATAGTTAATTAATTATATATGTAAGTATGAAAGAGTAAATTCCTTATATCAATATATATCATTTAATATTTTGACAGAAAAATGGTTGTACGTACAGTTCCTTTCCTTTAGATTACCAATTTATCTGTTGTTCGAAAAGGTGATCCTTCTGGTACATTCGGGTGATTATGATCGGCGAGATATGTTTGGCCTGGTCAATTTCCATACGAGTTATTTACAAAATAGTATTGGGTTCATCTGTCATATTAAACACACACAGAAGAGTGTAATAGTAACGAATTACCAATGCACGGTTGTTATCTACCACTATAATGTTGAGGTTCTAAAATATTATAAATAGTATAAAGTGTAAGCATACATTATAGTGGCTGTTCGCAATAGGCGACAGCCAAGTGTATCTATACCCCAAATTTCAACAAGCCAAAAAGCAATTATAACTAATTATGTGTATGAATAATGGAATTAGAATGAATTATAATACGAAGTTTCAAAAATGTCTATTTTCATTTGGTTATGGCTAAATAATTTAATTATATAAACAATTAAAGGATTATCAAGTTAATAACTGAGTATACGCTGACTGCCATTCTGTGGTTGTACATTCTTCTATTTAGATCAAATGGCAATCATATGAATTGCCATCAACATATTAAAAACATTCAGATATTTAATAAAACTTGCTATTAATATCACTTAACATCATGACATTTGAGGATTTTAGAGGTTTTTTCATATATATTTCCTAGAGCCTCACTAAATTTAACATTTATTCCAAACCGATTACAATGATCACGTTTCCAGTTTTTGTCACATATCTATATCATAGGCATGAGGATGTCAGCACTCTTATTTTTGCAGTATGAGACCAACTTTCCTTTTTTGTGACCTTGGTCAATTTTTCAGTTGTGCAAGTAACCCCTGTCACAAAAGTACGTAGGAATACAATTGCTTTATTTCACAGCGTTTAAAACTGGAGTTTGTAGTAAGTTTACAAACTGAGGTGATTTCAACTATTTGTTTGATCACTATTCAATTTCAGATGTTTCATGATACAGGTGATATTTAATGATCGATCACTTTTTGGTGTGATGCCAAGCGCATATTGTATAAACCAAAATGCTAAGAATATAACTAGATGAGATGATGATGATTTATGTTGTACGGCCACTTTTGTGCACATGGTAGGCTAAATGGGCCAAGCGACCTCCAAAGGTAATGAAGTGAAGTCAAAGATGAAAAAACCTTCAGATATGCCCATGCCTGAGATTTGAACATAGGTGGTAGTGATCTGTGGTCCAACACACTACTGCTAGACCATGTAGGTACCCCTATAACTAGATGAGTACAATATAACAAACATTGCAAGACAAACATACATAGTATCTGGGAATACTTTTCTTAATAAAACTAAAACCATTCAAACACTTTAATGGGAAAATATATTTATCTTTTAGTCAGAAGAAATCCACCTTATAGGCAAATGGATCAAATGCAGTGAAAATAGTAAATATGACAGAAGTTTCTATTAATCTTTCAAATACGCTGATATCTCATTCTGGTTTATGATATGGGTGGTGTACTGTTTTTGCTATATAATAAAATGAAAAGTATACCTAATTTGGGTGATATTAATGAACAAAAAGGTTTCATTGTTAAAATTTTATAGGTTTTTTTCAGAACATGTATTTCCAGCATATTTGGGCTAAAACACTCCCAGATAATCTTCATTCTTAAAGAACAAACAACACAGGTTGAAATTAAATTAAATGAGATTACTTTAGATAAAGCATTTAAGGCACATTAATTTAACATTTAATATACAACTCAAAATGAAGTAATTCTAGTAAAACAAAGCTATTGGAACCTGATTAAATTCAGCTAATCATCAATCACAGGAGTCTTTTCTTACTCTACCAGTCCCACTAAACTAACCAAAACTAGATTCAAAATTTAGCTTTCTCCTAGAATCCAGTAAAAGTAAAGTGTTGATCACAACATCTTGAAATACATTCTTGATTTCATACATACACCATATTGTTCACAAACATGATACTCATAACATTAAATACTATAACAAAACTTGCTACATGAATGACAGTAAAGTTTTAGTGGCAAACAAATATTTAAAAAAAACATCATTCGTCACCATAGTGCTTTAATTAGCTTTATGGTTCACCTGGATTATTTCATAATGTATTTTTATTATCAGAACTCATCTAGTGGTTGAATCCCTAGTGTTCTCAGGCTACTTGCTAGCACCAAACGTGTGCAATGGAACATCAAAAGACGAGCCTGAAAGTAGATTTAGTCTTCAGTACACTGTTTTATTATATTTGACAGTCAAGGAAATATTATTTTCCAGGACATTTCCACAACAAAATTACAATTTTCTAGGACAAAGTATACAAGATTTAAAGGTATTAAACCAAGCTATAAACAAAAAAGCATATCATATTTATTCAATGTATTATTGATTATTGGCATTTTATGGTACAGCCTCCACATCACCCCTTCTAGCTGTATGATCCACCGATTTTTAATTAAACTGTAACAAACATGGGATATCAAAATCATGTACCAGTAGTTTTTTTCTTCTACAATTGAAGTTTTCTTCTACAGGGATAATACTTATTCACCTTTTTTGTTGTTCTAAGTGCATTTTTCACAGGCAATATTTTTTCTGATTTTGTAATATTATGGGGCATTTCCAGGACCTGGAAAAGAATTTGTTATTTTCCAGATTTTCCGGGACCCATGGGAACCATGTTTTACAATCACTTTTGTGTATCTGGTAGACTAAATCGGCTGAGCGATCTCCAAAGGTAAGGAAGCAAAGTGAAAGATGAACGACCCTTCATAACTAGCCATGCTAGGATTTGAAACAACTGCAGAAACAACTGTTTATAATATCACTATAAAATCACTCTACTGCAGCAAGATTAGCCATGTATACAAACATAACAGGTTACAATACCTTGGCTTTATTTATATCTGGCTCTCCCTTTACATGCAGTTCACCAACGGCAACATTAGTCACTTTTCTGTAAATAAATTTTAGATCACTCATTATTGTAGTAATTAGTTTAAGAAAAATCAAATACAATGATATGCTACATAAAAAGAAGACAATATTTTAACAGTCACATTTACAAATCACTGATATAAGACATTTTAAATTATAAAGTTAGTTCAACACTCATTTATTTGTTTGTTGAGTGATGTTTTATGGATTAAAATAAACACCGCTGTGAAAATTCACCTACACCTAAATATTTTGAAATTTGTGAAGATGAACAATGCAAGCAATTGGTCAAAATCTTTTATGTATCATTCAATAACAGAAATCATCTCATGATCATTGTATTCTAGGTACTTACGCTAACAAAAAGAGATATATAACTAAACGACTCGGTTCTAACTGCAACATTGCCTCATTGAGTGCTTCATCAAACCTAAGATACACATATGAAAACATATGTATGAGTCCACACTCATACACAGACTGTGAGGTGTGTGTGCATGTATATATATATATATATATTTATATATAACTACCATCTATATGATTAATTAGGGGGCTGGTACCAAAGAGCAACTTTTAATACTAAGATGTATAATATTGGTTCTGTCCCCATATTAACATGAAACATATCTCCATATATCAAATCAGTTAAAGAGCCTTAGGCCATGAGTAAATCAGGAATGATCAATTGTGATAATGTTTATGTGAAAGTACATCTTTGTGCATTAGTACATACTATATATTTACAAATGATGACTTTTGAATACAGTGAAAATCAAAGTTAAGAAATAAGTTTAATGTAACAAAATTATAACACACCCACAAAACACTATAATGCTCTAACATACTTACTGGGCCAAATGCAAGATTAAGTTCACAGCTGAGGATTCTAACAAGGAACCAACATCACAGTTGATGTCTAAATCGATATCACAGTTCTTCTCTATGCTGTACAAGACACAAATTTGCAGAAGCTCAGTCAAAACACATTTCACAAAATATAACAGTCTGTACTCCACAATAGATGTCTGCATTTTTATAACTCATTAGTATTTATAAATTAACAAAGCAAAATGATGTACTTACTTTGCTAGCCTTGCATGTACATACTGCAGGGCCACACCTGTGTTTCCCTTGTTGCTTAGCATACGAGTCCAAGAGAACTCGTAGTCAAGAATTCTCCTCTGTTTTATATCCTGTATGATTAAGCCAGATTTCCCAAGCACTTCAGCTGTTTCCTGCTCATTAGAACATTGTTTTGTTGCTGTAAGAAGATCATTAAGTGTTTTGTGAATTTCATATCACACATCCAATAAGTTACAGATCACAAAAAACTAATGTAACAATAAGCAGTAGAATATTATTGCTTACAAGAATCTTATTCTAAATGGTAATTTAGGCCAGAGGATTAATACTTTTTATGCCAACCCAATCCCAATGTAAGCCAAGCTTGTAATTATGCCTAGGATATAAATCAGTCAACTGCAGTATCATGGTTCCCACAGTCAAGGAGATATTATTTTCCAGGACATTTCCTTGACAAAATGTACATTTTCCATGACAAAGTATACCAGATTTAAAGGTAATAAATCAAGATATGTGCAAAAAAGCATATCACTTATTCAATGTATGATTAATTATTGAAATTTTTATAGTACAACCTCATCTTCACCCCTTCTAGCTGTATGATCCACACACTTTTCTTTAAATTTAACTACCATTTGGATAGCAAGACTATGTATCTGTACTCTTTTCTTTGACAACTGAAGTTTTCTTCTATAAGCAAAATATTTATTCACAGTTTTTTTTAGGTTCTACATGGATTTTTTCACAGGAAATAATGTTTCTAGGAGCATATTTTCAGATTTTGTCAAATTCAAGGCCATTTCCAGGACCTGGAAAATGAATTTATTATTTTACAGGATACATGGGAACAATGATTATTCTGTACAATAAATAAATCAGCTTTTCCGCTTTCCATATTAACAATGAAATGAAAATGAATTCATTCGTTAGCAAAATTATTTCCATGATTTAACTTACTTTCAGTATTATGCATGTTCTCCAGCATCGTCTCTCTAGCAGTGTCAAGAAGTTCTCTTAGGAGGACAATGTTACCTTTGCGTGTACTCATTCCACGTATTCGACCAAATCGTATATGGAAGTTGCCATGGGGTCCAGTAGCCCATTCATAACCCAATTTCTGCAGGACTAGGAAAAGCTTTTTAAAATGGAAGTCTTGGCCTGCTTCAACCTGAAGAAAATATCAGATCTGGCAGTTTAACTAACTGTACAAAAATTAATGAGAAAACATAGTAATGAAGTAAAATGAAAGACTCAAACACCATAGTATTCAACTATTTAACCAAACTATATTTTATTAATGAGAGACAAAGTTATTGGAATTCTCTTGGTTTAATTTAGTGTGAAATGAGTAAATATTTGAAAATTTACATTTTTACTCAAAAAACGGAATATTAATTGTCTTCATTACTTTCTCAGATTTAATTTATATTGTTAATTCCATATTTAATCCTCAAGCTGGAGTTGTACTCACATGTTATCTTACCATGTTAGACTTCATCACACTATTTACATTGCTCACTTAAATCTATTTTCAGTTTATTTATTGATGCATACTGATAAGCTACCATCGTTTTCTAGAAATCAACTATAAAACAACATAACATTCAAATTCTGACTTTATGTGTTTTTATTTTTTATATTAATCATCATAATTAGGCAATTTTTATATTAATCCCCTCAAATTTTCTATCAAAACTTATTTGACGAAATATTTTCTGCAGAAAACTAGAATTAGACAGTTAACACTTGGTAAATAATAAGACAACATTAATTAATCCCTAAACTAACGGAAATGGCATCATAATTCTGGTTAATAGAGATACTTACAAAATATAACAATCTGTCAAACTCATATTTGTTATATCTGTTAACTGCAGCAGCTATGTCTCTGTAACAAAATATGACTCTGTTATTATTAATAAACACTATTTTGCAGCCATTATTTCCAGGTGTGTTTAAAATTAAAACTTTTGTGCACATGATATCCTAAATGGGCCAAACGACCTCCAAAGGTAATGAAGCGATGTCAAAGATGAAACAACCTTCAGATATGCCCATGCCGAGATTCGAACATGGGTTCTGCTAGACCACAGAGGCGACCCAACTAAACCAGGAACTTATTTCTATTAAAGATAACTAATAAATCAAAGAAAGACTAGTAATCTGTAGTATCATAACCCATTACTCTACCTAGTGAGTTACTAAAACCTATAATAAATAGACAAAACCTACAGACCTTGTGAGATACAATGTAGTTCCATCTTTACGTATGATATTTGCTTGTGCAGATTTGCCCTTTTCATCAATTAGATCAACATAGCCAAGACCATCTCTGTTAATAAAACAGATTATTGTTTGAAAAAAATTATATGCTCATTAAATGTCATTCTGAAAGTAATCTAATAAGATAAAATAATACAAGACTCTTTATACTTGTATTGTAAGAGTCCCTTTTCTTTCAATTCTTCAACAACTTTTTGGGCTGCCTGAACCTGGTTAGCCTCACCATCATAAACATCAAACTTTATCCCTAATCGCTGAAATAACAAAATTGAAATCAGTACGACATTAGGTGAGATGTCAAGAACATGTTCAAACTTTTAATTGTAATTTTGTTAAAAAGCCAATGCTATATTATAGGCATGAAAAGTATATGAACTATACAATCCATATGATGTTTGAAAGAAACCCACAAATTATTAGTGTAGCAGTCTTATTAAGAAAATAGTTCTCACCTCATATATTTTAGTATATTCTTCTAAACTTTTATCCAAAAATAACTTCCATAAGGATAGAGCCTTTTCTTCACCTACAATGTGATACAAAATTATCTTGAATGTCACCTAATATTTTTTCAAATGATTCTCAATCAAAATATATATAATTAATTGTCTGTATTGGTGCCAACAATAATAATATTTTGCACCTGTTGTATTTTACCTTGTTCCATTCGAGCTGCAAACTGTCTTCCAGATTCTAACACTGTCTCATCCAACTCTGCTTTCTTATTCATTTCAATATACAGCTGAAGATTACAGAGGAAGAACACACATTATTCACTCACTGGCTCTGGTTCAATTTAACTATGATATGAACCTTACACAGGGTTCATATGTAGTTTGAAAAAAACCTTTTCCGTCGTTTTCTGGGTATAATATATGTTGATCTTTCCAGTGTAAAATAAAATGTTCCCGGTTCTAGCAATGGGAAAATATTGCAAAATGACAGAAATTATTGCTGAACCAAAAAACTACCAGTATGTACTGGTAACACTTTACTGCCTATTTTCAGGGCTTAGAATAGGTAATTTCACTTTCAAGGAGCATTCTTCTATGTAGGCATATACTGAAGTGAATGAAGACCACAATATAGTGAAATAAAATCGGCTCAAAATGACAGGTGGAAACAGCTTATGTTAAGGCATGCATACAATTATATATATATATATATATATATATATATATAATTGTATGTATACCCAACACAATACTCAAAATATTATTTGACATATATGGTGTAAGAAAACATAATTTACAAATGTCACTCATGAACAAATACATATACACTACCATTCTGCCATAATATGATCATCAAGCAGAAGCAAATGACAGTGTGTGTAATGCAAGTATTTGAAACTCTAATGACCCAAGAACCAATGTCAAATGTTCACTATAACAATAATAATTACAAGCGTAACAAAGTATCGAAATATCAAAGTACAATTTATTATGGACTATACATATGTTTGTGTGTTCCTGTGTGGAAAAGTGAGAACCTAATGTTATATAAAATTCAAGGCATTCAAAATTGCCATCTTAACATTGACAATTTAACATTCCCTATTTTGTTGTTACATGTCACACTGTTTGTGTACTAGCAACTCTGAATCAGACTGACAACATTTATATACCAGTTATGCCAGTATTTAAAGAATGTTCAGGCTAGGCATTTTTCTAATCAATCAAAGGCAGTAGATTCCTCTTTTATGCCAATCTTTTCACCAATAAATAATGTTTATCTTTTAAATATCTTGTTTGGGTTATCACAGTAGAGTGCCTTTGCATGGCTGCTGCTAGTAATGGCACATTAATAAATATACATTATTATTATAATTATTGTACACCCTAGCTGTCCACTGAATAACTCCACCAGTTTTGATTGGAATTACCATAACTTATTCCTGCAAATTCATGTAGTCACTACAGCTAATAGTTTCACATTTGTCAAGCCTGTAGCATCTTGTGTGTTTGGCTCTTCTTTTCAAGTCTGGTAAATATGATGATAATGATTGATGTTTTATGGCCACTTTTGTGCACTTGGTAGGCTAAATGAAGTCAAAGATGAAACACGCTTCAGATATGCCCATGCCAAGATTTGAACTCAGGTGGTAGTGATCTGTGGTCCAGCATGCTACCAACTAGACCACAGAGGTGCTCTCCTAAATTATATGATTGTACACAGTGAATGTGAACAATATTCACTAGTAATTAAAAGCACTAGATAATATATTAATATAGTCATGGTTCATGCTACAAAATCAGATGTTGGCTGACTAGTAATTAAAAATATTGGATTAAATTGGTTCAAAGGCATAAACAATTGGATTAAAACAATCAAGAAACATTTTAATATTTTTTCCAAGTATTTGCATTTGAGCTTTCCAAAATGAAAAGTATTTGTATTTAAATACTTCCACAAATATTTTATTTTATATACATTCTCAAACACTCCCAAGAAGTACAGCATGCAGATGCCTGTCAATGTGATGTGATGATGTTTGTGATTATATGTGATGTTAACATGGTTATGTGATGTGTGTGATGATATAATATGGTATACCTGATCATATATATGATGATATGTGATGATATTTGTAACAAGATAATTCTACAATATAAAATATCATTATTAACATAACTAGAAAAGGCAAACACTTGTATCAACTAACCTGTAGCAGATACTTCAACGGATCTTTGTCCATTTCCTCTTTCTTGCCATATTTTTCATAACCAGCTCCTAACAAACCTTGAAACATGAAAACCAACTGCATCATTGAAATAAAATATTATTGTTATTGTGTATACATAGTTACTTCATAGTAATTGGCTAAAATTACACACTATAAAAAATACCACTGGAAAAAAGTAAACATTCACTCAGATAAAATTCTGGTGATGATAATGATGCATTATACGTTAATTATAAGAATATGAGAGATATTCTTTATTGTATATACAGTCAGATTCGGTTAATCCGGACATCGTTTAACCGACAAATCCACCATCCACTATTGTCCATGATGGATATAGCTCCACTATAAATGACTCTTTAATCTGGAAAAATCGCGTTCTGCATTCTGACTCCTACACTTCATTTCGCCAACAGAATGTGACTTTTCAATATAAAATAATCTCGATAATCCGACAACAAGAAAATGTTGTCAAATATTCCCAATAGTTCAGTCTTGCCAGATACACCAACACGCTGTCAGTAATGGTTAATTAACTCACCCACCCATGATAATTGCTATATTGTAACCAATTACAACCGTCCTTGACCATACACACCAACACACAATGCTTTAATTGGCTGTGGTTATCTCATAGCCAATCATAATCATTGAGATGAAAGTGTACAAAGGAGGTTTTTATTGGTGTTGGAGGTGGAAGATGGTGTAAACATGATGTGGTAGAGAATCAAGGAAAGACCTCTGAATGTGGCTAATGCAGTGTGTGGTTAGATAACGGGCCAGTCAAGTAGTGGAATGAACAGGTTCAAAAGAGAGTCAGTGAGAGGAGACTAAATACATGTCTGGTGCTATGAAAATATTTCTAGTGCAGAGGAAGATGCATTGGGAGAATATGAGATGGCAATGATGATTATTGTTTTACAGCCACTTTTGTGCACATGTTAGGCTAAATGGGCCAAGCAACCTCCAAAGATAATGAAGCGAAGTCAAAGATGAAATAACCTTGAGATAAGCCCACAACGAGATTCGAACAAGGGTGGTAGTGATTTGTGACCCAACACACATATCAGATGGCAAAGAAGGATGAAAAGAAAGCAGTTTCTCAAGTACAGCAGCAGAAGAGAAAACATTTTGGAGAGAAGCTTTATACAGAGGAACGGCAGATATATTTGTTCAGAATAGCAAAACAGCTGGCAAGGGAAAGGCAAGATGTAGTTAGAGTGAAATGTTTGAGGGATAAGAGAGGAAGTATAGTTCTAAGGCCAGAGATAATTAGGTAGAGATGGAAGGAGTATATGGAGCATCTGCTGAATGTAGAGAATATATGGCATGGATTGATAAAAGATGGGATAGTCAAAGGCCCAAGAGAGAGTATTACATAGATGCAGGTGGAAAGAGTACCAAATAATTGGAAAACGAAAAATGGAAAGGCAGGTGGACTGACACAGTTGGTGGGTAAAATCATTCATGCAGCTGGCCAGGGTCAGCAAAGATGATGAAGATCTGTAACATAGTGATAGATGAGAGAAAGGTACCCTGGGTCTGGGTGCTAAGAACTTTAATACCAATACACATGGGGAAGCTGATCCACTGGTGTGTGGAATAGAATACAAATATTATTTTATGCCTGGAAAAGGGATGACTGATGTAATATTCAACGCACAATAGTTGGAAGAGAATTTTCTGGCAAAAAGAAGGGGCTGCATTATGCTTCTGAGGACCTGGAGAACAGTGTGCTAAGAGAAGTGATCCGGAGGACATTGAGGAAACTGGGCATTAATGAATGGCTGGTGAAAGGGGTAATGACAATTTACAATAATGTGAGAACAGTGGTGAAAACAAATCATGGGAATAGTGAAGAGTTTAAGGTGAAGGTGGTGATACTATTCATGAATGTTAAGGAACCACAGACATATGAGGCTAGAGGGTTTGCCATCGGAGCAGTTGTATGCATGTGATTTTCTGTTGGTGGCTCCTTATCACTATAATATATACACTTTCTATAATACTAGTTCAGGTCAACTGTACCAACAAATTACAAAATATTATTTCAGAATGCTGCCAAATGCCATCTAAGACACCAAATGCTTTAACCCTTTTCCATGCAAGGGACAAAGACCTTCACCTGTAGAGATGACGGGCAAGATTGGTAGTCTTAGTTTTCATATCTGTAAGTTGGGTGGTCACAGCTTCAATTCTAGCTTAATACTTGACACCACTCTAAGCCTAAGTTAGGTGTCATACTATCATTTAATTGCTAAACTATTGTATATTACAAGTAGAAGATTACTTACCAAATTGAGTACCCCAGTTGCCCAGATAATTAATCCTAATAATTGTGTGACCAAGCTGTTCGAACAAGTTGCCAATTATGTTCCCCATTATAGTCGATCTTAGATGACCAGCATGGAATGGCTTTGCTATGTTTGGTGAACTGGAACATGAGTGTATCATTAATGTTTTGTATGTAAAAAAGTACTAAAAACGGCATAAAATATTTATTTTTGGTATTAACGGAACATAATTCTATTTTTGCATTAAGAAGATTATGAAAAAATCATAAAACTGTAACATCTAGGTAGCCATCAGAGAAAGAATGTTGACTCTATCTCAATATCCAGGTTAACATCTGAATTTTGACATTAATTTACAATACGTGACCAATCTTAACAAAATGAGTTGGATGTCATGAATTTTCAAAATTAAGTTATTAGAATCACTGGAAAGAGCTAAATATCTCCTTTCATATGGTATACCATGCAAGAAGATAACTTAATTCTAGTTGAAGTTATAGCTTGACAAACATGTGTGGGGTAGAAACTGTTGAAGTGAGAAAATGGCCTTCAAACATGTTGCAAAATATTTGTTACAGTTGATGAAAGTTACCTTAGTTACCATGTATTGATCATGGTGACATTTGGCAAGTTAGAAGAAAATATCATTCTGAAGATACTCATTAGTGTAAATACAATATCTTTGTTAGAAACAAAATTAGCAGCTTAATTAATATTTTACGCAATCCGACACCATCTCTATGGACCTTCTTGCTCACTAAATACATCAGCAGTAATCCACATGTGTTGGTTCAGAAAAGTATCCAAATGACCTACATAGGACAAATGAGAATGGCTTTCAGAGCTGTTGCTACCAATGTGAACCCAATGTGTTTACACAACTAGCGTGGTGGGTGGGTCTATTCCAAGCACTGTGGAGCCCAGAGATAGTATACATTAGCATAAATATGACTATATATATTATATACGATGATATCTGATGTATTATGGATAATCCTAAAATTAGTGACAAAGAACAAGCACAATTATTATCATTTTTGGCTTTGTTTTAAGGAGTGGAGTGCTTAGGATAGCTCTCCAATCTATTTAAAATACATGAAACAGTCAGTTAGATGATAACATGGAAATGAAGGATTACTAAAGAATCAGTTTCAGGGAAAATCTCAAAACTGAGGACTTCCCATTTTTTTCATAAAATCAGGATTTACTCAAAATCAGTTTTATCAACATCTGACTCATTTTGTTAAGATAGGTCACCCATATATTAAACTCTTCTCTAAAATAAATCCCCTAAAAGAGCATCGAAATTTATTAATTATATGAAATGGTGTAAACAATATTCTCCAGTACAAAAGGCAGATTTAAACAAATAATAAGACATTAAATTACTCAAATTTTCTTATTTGTTTAAATGCAATAATTTGTATGTAAGTTAGTACTGTGACAGTAACTTTGGATTATAAATAATTATCACTTTTACCTATATTCCAGTACAACTGTTTGATTTTTTTTCTGCTTGTATAATTTTCCATCTCTGTCCCTGAGATATTGGTGAAACTTACTATGGAAGCCATAATTATCATTACTGATAATTTCATGGAGGCAATCCTAGAAGAAAGTCAAGTCAGATTACATAAAAGGAACAAGATTTATAAGATATTAATCTTTAACATGGCATTATGTTTTGCGTTTAATTCAAACTAAACAATATTTCCATTATTAGTGTTAGAGTATTGATAGCACACTAAACGTTGGTTGGATGTTATTTAGCTTTTGTGCAGGTCAAATCAGAAAACTGTGGCTCAGCAGCAAGCTCCATAATAAACAAATCCAACGAAACACGTGTATGAGCTAGATTCAATGAAAGCTAGCTGAATTAAATAATTAAAAAGATAAAACACTCATTGATTCAGTATGTCAGGTGGCAATAAATGCTTGAAAACTTTAAGAAATGTTTTCAATTTTATATTGCAAAAAAATAACAACAATAGAAGAAAAAAACAAATATAAATTTTATCTGTCATAAGAAATTCAAGGTTAGACAAGTTTAAGTTAATTTGTTGGGTCTATGGTCAGCATACATTTGACAATGATCTTAAGTAATTCGTACCTTCAAGAACAAAGATTACAAGACACTTTATATACATGTACTATAAAGATTATTCCTTTTAAATCATCCAGTTTGTTAACAGATATAAAATGATTTTATATTTATCTAGCATGCAGTGAGGGTTATCACAACCTGCTCAATTTACACGGAATACAAACCTAATCAGTAATTAGAGATATGTAACACTCTAAGTTTTATTTAATAACTGACTGATATAAAAATGTGTTACAGTAGCTTACAACTTAATCATTCAATAAGTTGATATGCCCTTTTTGTCAGTACAAATTATGTCATAAATATAATCAGATGATATTTAAAACAGGCAAGTTGAATGTTAACAAAAATTATCCAATTAACAGTTCTGCTAGGAGTATTTTGAATATAAAATACAAATAAAACACTCACCTTTAAAACTCTACTAGTCTTCATAGCAAATTCCAAACGATGATCTTTAGCTCTAACATCAGCAAACAGCTCATCACCTGCAAGCTATAAGTGCTGTACTATCAATATGTAATAATTAGTACCATAAACCTCTTGGTTATGAGTTGTAGTATTTTATGACATGAGAGAGTAGTGCCATTTAAAATGGTCAACCAAGTCTCTAAATTGGCAGATAACTAGGAATGCAAAGACAATCCTTTTTTTTTAACCATCAATAATCTGAATATATTAAATGTTGCTTCACTTTACCAGTTATATAACTGGAGTTTCAATGCCTGATCATATCAAGATGAACTATCAATACTAGATCATTTATCTACATTGTTTCAAGACTACATAGCTTATAATCTACAAGCACCTGACCAGCAGCTGTCTTAGCCCAATCCTGAATATGAGACACCTGTATGCCATAAGGTTGGCACAAATGCTTCAGACATGAATAGTCTAACAACAAGTGTGATTCTTTGAATCTGCAAAACAAATTGCACAATTATCAGTTAAAGCATTGTTATGTCTGTTGTTAGGCAACACTCTTAAATAATTTATACAAGTTAAAATGATCAATAATGTTTAATTCGTTATACTGAAGTGTCAACACTTGCTTAGTTAAAATGATCAATTACAATTTATTTTGTTTGACCCAAATAATAAAGTACACTATCTCAAAGTTTCTTACTTCAAATATAAATGTTATATTGTGGTCACCACCATTATAGCTGTTGGTTAATGAGATAAACCGCACACACATACATACAATTAGGGTAGATATTTTTTAAATAGCATATACTATAATTAAAATACCCATTGTCATTTGGCGATCTCCTTCTTTGCATTTCAGTTGGCATGAACTTGAGACACCATGGCAAGACAGCGGACAATTCTGACCATTGTTGTCCATCAGTTAACAGACTAGGTACATGTTTACAAAGCTGTAATAATAATAAAAATACTAACCATTTTACATTATGAGTATTGTTTTAATGTTTATGTTAAACATTTAATACATATATCCTATTATTTGTTTTCTCCCATTTAATGCATCTAACATTTAATAAAAGGCTGAAATAAAAAGTAATATATCATCTAGTAACACCTGTGCATGACATCGCAAGAGTGAAGGTTACTAACAGCCTGAATCAGGCAGTCAACCAAGTCTGTGTAAGTTATTTGTTTATTATTAGGCCATTGTTTTTTTAATACTTGTTTTACAAACCCACTGACCACAGCTGAAAATCGCTGCTGGGAAATAAAATTGACTTTTATTCTTTTTATTATTATCTTCCCAGCGATATTATCTTGGTTTTTTAGCACTCAGAGTTTTTCCCCAGTAGCTACTGTCCTAAAATTTACTCGGGTAATTTAGGAAAGAAGTGGGGAGGTATGACCACCTTACACGATACAGCAATCGACAAGAAATACTTTTCTACCAGTCCCTCAAGGTTTAATGTTCCTAATAAGGCACTTATCATGTGATTTGTGACCCAATTGAATGTCGTAAAGGTTATCTATATAAGCAAAGTGGCAGGAGTGGAAGTTCGACCACAGTGCAGGGCTTGTCTTGTTGAAACCCCTCGCTGTCACCTGTTGGGTACAGCCAAATGCACACAGTGCCGGGCGGATTGACCACACATATATATATATAGTGTAGACTCTTGAAATGTTAACGCCTATTGACAAAAGTTTTTATACGACCACTTTCAGTCGCTAATTCTTTTTGGTGGTGTATTGTTTCAAGTTGCTTCAAAGTAAACACAAAACAATTATTCAGTGATATATTATGTTACAGCTTAAAACAATTAAGTGTAATAAACAACAACAACAAATCGAAATACTACGAAATACTACCTATAGCTAAGTATTAGCACAATAGTTTTGCTTGCGGCATACACGAAAAAAGCTTTCTTCAGGTGTCACTCAACAAGTTGCCCATTTTGTCTTCCTTGACCCACACATTAAATGGCCTCGTGGAGTGGGGCATTCTTAAGAGGTATCACCCCGCCTGTGATATCCATGTCTTTCGGACACCCCTCTCACCTTCTGAGATATTTTTCTTGGGAAAGCCTGCCTGGATACTCGAATCTGATGGTTGAATCTAGAAATTTACGACACAGAGTCATACATTTCTGGATTCAACAGTTCGATTCACACCAATCGCTACATGGAATGATTGGTTTTGTTGCAGATCACACATGTGGAATCATGTTCTTACATTTAAATGTGTTCCATTTTTTGGTCAGATTAGCATAACTGATACATGGAATATCGGCTGTAAGCTTATTAAAATACGCAGATCAATTTGTAACAATGATAGTGTCAAAACAATCAGCGACTGCATATCCAGTTATGGTGTATTACTAGATAATAAAATCCTGCAATGAAGCAATATATTATTTTTCTAGCATCAAACCTGAACTATTTCTGATAAAATACATATGTATTCAGTATTGTAGGCCTATTCGTGGCTATTGCTATATCCGATATTGTATCTGTTAGAATATTGTATCTGCTGAACCTATGACTTAGACAGTGACATTTTGTTGATTTTAGCATACTGGAAAATATAGATTATAATTTTTCATTTCAGGAATGAATGAAGCCTCTACAGAAATGCTTGGAGTCAGATGCCATTTCAAAACAGTTTATTTGGAATTAAAAACCATCAGATACAGACATGGCTAGAGTATAGACAGCAGTGAAAAGGTGTAGAATAACTCTAGAAAATTCTGTAACATGTGTGGTTAGAGATACAGAGGTGGGAGCTATTGAGGAGGTAACTGCTGAGGCTGATACAATTGAGGAGCCAGAAGTTAAAACAGTGACTCTGAGTTCTCAGACATATCAGATGAGCGAGGGTGATTCCATAAAAAACCCTTGTTTTCCCTCAGAATGTTTACAGGGGATAATGATGCCATTCGGCTGTATACAGACTTGGAGACATATGAGACATTACTGTTTGTTCTGAGACACTAGGACCTGAAGTGCATGTGCTGAATTATATGTATGGAACCATATCCCAGACAGAAGTTGTTGATCTGTTTTTCCTGGTTCTCATGAAACTAAGACGATATACAACAAATTTTGAATTATCGAGGCTCTTTAACATATCCGAGTCAGATGTATACAACATTTTTGTACATGGACCCGCTTCATATCATTGCAGTGGATAGAGGTATCTCTATGGCCTGACTGTGATGTGGTACATTTCTTTGCACCAGATGGTTTCAAAGCCAAAGTTGCTACAACAAGAGTAATTGCTGACGGTACTGAATACCTGATCAAGAAACCATCATCCCTCTTCATGCATCATACACATGCAAGTTTTTTAATGAATTTATAATACTGGGTGATGGTGTATTTGCTATATATTGTTAAATAAATAATTGGAATATAAAATCAGTTTTGTTATAGATTGCTAGTTTGTTGAATGAGAACAATATTTAACTACTAGACTCGAACTTATAAAATTGTGTGCAAAAAATGATCTTTCCATTACCATACATACTCTTTCCCATTCACAAAAAAAGACATATTCACATGAACAACTTTATCCATCTTTTACTCATACATATTTAATTATAACAAACTATCCATCTTTTTTATTACATCTGTGCTAACTATATCAGGTTAAACAGGATCAATCTTATTTTTGGACCTATTGGTATGCTAGACAGATAAGGTATGATTTATTAAATACCGAGGATTATATAACATCTTATTTGTTATGGAGTGATTAATAATGGAGAATTATTTTGAAACATGTATACACTATTTTGATAAACTCCTTCAGGGCAGGAGTCAAATAGTAAATGCATTTGACTATATAAGCAATGTTACAAGCTCTGATAGAGAGTTTTACTTTATATTTTAGTCAACAGCAAGAGTGTGTCATAGGCTTAAAAATTAGTTGTTAGAAAATGCAAGTCCCCGGATGCCGACTGCAATGCTCTAGGAGTAAAAATCACAACAGATAAATTGAAATTTTACCTATCCAAACAACAGAATCAAAGAGAATAAGCCTGGGGTTCCAGAAGCACAAAGTAGTTTTGGACTCTATGCTGCCACCTGGTGAATGCCCCACAGAGTTCCCCATTAGGGGCCTGATTTAAATATTAAATTTGTTCTAAAATACTAATAAATATTTTTTCAACATTTAAATACTTTCAATTAATATTTGTAATAAATAAAGGCATTTAACATTAAAAAGCTACTTTATATCTTTCACCACAAAATTATGATAGAGATTTGGACTTAATGAATTAAACACACATTAAACAAAGAATGACAATATATAAAGCAGTGAGTGCCACTGCAATTGATAATTAAGAATCGACATCATAGTTTGATACTGATGAAAACTGGTAAACAGTTATGGAATTACAGCAGCAGTTGAAACACAATCATTGATTGTTGGCTGAAATGCCAGTGAAGCCTTCTTCCTCATCATCTGTCCCATTTACTAGGGTACTCCAAATTCCTGATACCTGATACTGATTTGTTTGAAAATTTCACCATTTCCAACTACTGTAACATACTTTGCACTCAATATCGGTATGAAATCATCTGTTTATCGAGATGAGCTAGTGATTCACAATAAATGGTTGCAGTACTAAATTCGTCTAATGTGTCTCATGAAGTGCAAACATTTTGGGTGAAATTGCAGCCTTTATTAAACCCAAAGAGGTATATGAATATTAAATAATAATTATGAAATAATCAAATATGTCAAATTATTATTATGGATCTATGATCTCCCAACATAGGTCTACTGACTACTAACAATTATAATGTAAAACTAGTTTACCAATACAAGAGAATAACATTTAAAATGTAAACAATCATGTAATATGTAAACTTTTCACATTTACTGTAATTCGAGAGACTTAGTAATTAAGTTAATTCTTAATTTAACAACTCACTTCTTTTAAGTCTTAAAATAGCTTAATAGGTGAGTTGTTTAGTCTCGGACACTGGTCACGTGACATGTGCCATGTCATATGGGACATCTACCCAGGGAAACACAGGAGTGAGCACAACCCTGAGATTTGCAGCAGAGTGCTCTAACCACAGACTGACTGAGTACAATGAATGAATGACTGAAAACTACAGTAACAATGACAGCGCCGAACCCGTCATCGAGGCGAGAGTTAACAAATAATAAATAACCATTGTTAAATCCTGACAACCAACCTTGGTAGCAATCTTTTCACGCAGAAAATGTGCCATAATGGTACATCAGTTAATACACATATATATCTTATCTGGTAGATCTATTATAATAAAAACAATAACACACGACTCCTATGTTATCTCCTATTATCGCTAGAATGTAACCAGAACGGTACCAAGTAAAGTCGCACCCAAGATAAATTACACTCAAGATATCTCGTACTAAGATAATTCGTACCCACGATAACCCGTACTCAAGTCTGAAACCACTCATACTCCAGTCTGGTGAGCCAAACTATATCCTAGTCAGATAGTCCTGATTAGTTGTATTAAAAAAATTGCTGCCACTTCGGCCTTATTATTATTAGATATTATTATTGTTATTAATATTACGAATTGTATTTACGTTTATTTGTGTGTTGTGTTTTTATATAGACTGACTATTAATGCAACATAACAACAACATTTGAACACCTAACATATAATTTTTTAACATCTTGTCGGATGGCCTTGATAATTCCAGACTATATTTTATCACGTGACCTCATCAACATTGATGAACTGCATATGTGTGCCAATGACGTACTCATCTCGCAGTATTAGCAGAAGCTCCTGAATTTATTTTGTAGCCTTATGCTCATAACGTTTCAACTTTCTTTCCCTTATAAATATTTATTATAAATTGAGAAGATGTGCTTCCTGAATCAACGAATGTACAAAATGATAGCTTGGTAATTGCTGTAATTAAGGCGTTATGTTCCAGCCCTCCACGTCTTTATTGGTCCTGTTACTCTGGTTGAATTGACCCGGATTTGACAGGCCACACTGCTGTCAATTCAGATGGAGTGAATGGATTGATATCGATAGCAAAGAGCATCTCTTGATACCTTCTCTTTTAGATTTGTCAAGGTATCTGCAATATGCTCACTGGGCAGAAATTGTAGGACAAAAATATTGCATATATGATTGAAGCTGCCGTCGGATTCCCAGTAGGAAAGTTGTTAGCCCAGAATTCCCGCTTAGCGGTTTACAGCTGATATGTCTCTTGATAAATACAGGAATTTATCACCTTGTCCAGGAAGACGCAGCGCAAACTTTGGCAAATATCTTTCTCAAAATATGATACGATATAAAACCTTTCACAAATTGTTGATTTGGTAATGGCATCTTTGATAGCATGAACATCTGAAATATATAATGTGTAAGAATGTTAAATGTTGCCTTTTCAATGCTACTGTAATACGAGATAGGTTAAACAAGTCGGGAATCTACAAATGTAACGAGGCAAAGCAGGAGATGAAACACCATTCTGATTGAGAAATTTGTAATTCGTAATAGGATAAGTGTTTGTAACAGGAGGCGATTAATCTGTGAAATACGAATATCTACTGATAACATCTAGAAAGTGTATCCAATAAGAATTATCATCTGTCAGTTTGATATACTATCGAATATAATAGCATAAAAGTAATGTTATTATCGTGAGTGATTGACAGATCATACACGCTGTCGGTCTATAGTTGTCTCTATATGTCTCTTTGTTAGGTTATTTCTTTTACTTATATATCACAGAAAGAAAGGAAAACTTAGAGATTAGTTAGTTTTAAGGTTTGGTAATGAATGACGTTACATACTGTTTTCCAGTTAAGAAAGGCGTCAGTTATGTGTAAATCTGTGATCCTAATTGTAAGATAAATACATCCGCAACAAGAACAACAAAAAACCAAAAAAATAAAAGTTGAAAAATGTTAGGTAATTATGAGGTTTTTGTACAACTTGATGTTCATCACCTTATAATGGTTCTGTATTTATTCATCTTCAATATTTTTGAGCAATTTTGTTTATTTTAATCTAGGCGCTAGATTTTGGGTTACTGGTTCCTCCTTTTAGTACCCTCTTTCTTTACATAGCAGGACACTGTGCCAATTGCAAGTATTTATGTGCACGTTGCCGTCGCGCCAAATCCAACGGTGATATTGATGATTGATGTTTTACGGCCACTTTTGTGCACAAGGTAGGCTAAATGGGCTGAGCGACCTCCAAAGTTAATGTGGCGAAGTCAAAGACGAAACAACCTTCAGATATGCCCACCCCGAGATTCAAACACGGGTGGTAGTGATCTGTAGTCCAACACGCTAATACTTGACGACGACGGCGGCATGAAACGAAGTCAAGGATGAAACAACATTCAGATATGCCCATGCCGAGATTCGAAAACTGGTGGTAGTGATTTAATAATACTAAAAATAATAATAATAATGTATATTTAATAAAGTGCCCTTACTAGCAGGACCCATTCAAAGGTGCTGTACAAATAATATGTACTATAATAATACCCCAAATTATATTTGTGTAAAAAACCTATAAGAGATTTAAAATATTATTATTATTTATTTGTGAAAGCGACATAGAACAGGTGTGTTTTTAGAATAGATTAAACATTTCAAGAGACGAAGAATTTCTAATATCTGTCGGCAAACTATTCCACAAATTTGGGGATCAAACATTAAACGTGCAATCACCATATGACTTGAGCAGAGACACTGGCAGCTGCAATAGTATCTGACTGGATGACCTGAGTTTTCGGGATGACTTTCTAATGGAAGACAGTTCACATAGGTCTTCTGGCGCCATTAATAGATTTATAAGTTATTAATGCAATCTTGAAATGAACACGTTGTCTAACAGGTAGCCAATGTAGCCTTTGAAGAATTGGGGTGATATGATCATATTTTCGAGTATTTGTCACTATGCGATCTGTGGTCCAACGCGATACCGTTAGACCACGACGGGCGCCCTGATTGTTATTACGATTATCTTATATAAATATTTATATTAAATAAATAAATATCTCTCTCTCTCTCTATATATATATATATATATATATATATATATATATATATATATGTGTGTGTGTGTGTGTGTGTGTGTGTGCGCGCGCGCGCGTGTGTGTATATATGTGTGTGTGTGTTACAATTAATATGTATAATCAGTTAATATGTATATTACCTAAAATATTCAATACTCAATGTAATAAATCTTCAGATAATATACATATTACCTGATTATACAGATTAACTGTAACAAACACACACACACGCGCGCGCGCGCGCGCACACACACACACACGAGAATCATGGTTTACTCTAGGACTGTTAACATCATCCATAAACAAACATAGTTTATTTTTATTAAAGCTACACAAACCAACAGAAGAGAGTATTCTAAAATATAATTGTTACAATAAGTAACTGTGCCTGTTGCCTCTTTATATGTACCCTAAAACGCACATTGCCCGTGCCAGACATCTTATATATTTCCATCCAGATTCCTTATTACACCAATGTAAGAAAGTTATGTCGTTATTACAACATGTTTGAGTCTATTAGCTTTGTTTTGTATAATGTAAAATCTATATTGTTGTCCTCTTATGTGGTCTGGCGAAACGACCTATTAATTCAAACAATGCTGATTGGTGGATTTATACACCTGGAGTCGTTTGTTACTCCTGCAGGCATCTCCATGGGTATTAAGCTGGGGACAGAGTTTTTTCCCATATTATGAGTAATTAGATTACACTGATATAGGATTTTTTTAAATGTATAGCTATTATAATCCCGATGTGTCATTCGCAGTATCGGAGATCTGCCTGAAATCCGCTGTTCTCGACCATTGGTAAAATAGATCAAGTGGATAGGCGCTTTAATTTAGATCCCACCGAACCTAACTGCATATACTTAGGGACGGCTAAATTAGTCCAGTAATAATCCATTGTGCGGTATTGCTACTTTGTTTATATTTTAGTTAAATCACTTCAGTGAGTCCATACTGAGTTAGTGTACATTCCTTTGTTATGAACAAACTGTAATGTTTGTTAACACGCTGAGGGTATATATAAGGCTTAAATTTTCACTTAGGTTAGAGAAGAACTTCGACGCCAGACTAGTAGGACGTGTATTGATACATGATTCGTATAGGTAGGATTTATTCAGTTATTCGAACCCAGAATAAAGCTGAGGTCAGTATCTGAGGTGTCGAAATATTTATATACAGGTTTCTTTTGGACCACAGAAAATTACTGTTGAATGTAAACTGTGGTGTCAAAATAGTTTATGATATGTATGTAGCAAGTCACCATTGAACCACACGCACGTGTTGTTTGTTGCGAGCTGTGGTATCAAATGGTATGTTTTTACGTGCTTCCGCTTTTTGTACGTAGCCTGCATGTAGCCGCTTTCCTGTGGGCGTGACATATTTGTCGCGTACGAAAAGCGAATTAGCTGGTTCCCACAGGCTGATGAATAGACCAGACACATGCTCAGGTATACAGACACATGCCTAGGTATAGACACACATCTATCAATATGTGGAGGCATGGAACATTTTATTTTTAGATTAATGTATCTATAGTTGTATTTGTATTTAGATTTATGGAGGTAGGTCTCGAAGGATGTTTAGATATGTTGATGCTCTGTGCCTGTTGCCTCTTTATATGTACCCTAATACACACATACACACACGAGAACCATGGTTTACTCCAGCACTGTTAACATCATATATAAACAAACATAGGTTATTTTTATTAAAGCTACACAAACCAACAGAAGAGAGTATTCTAAAATATAAATGTTACAATAAGTTGTATAATAAATTATTATGGACATTGAAAACCCTATACTATCAAACTGCTCTTGGTGAGAATAAAACTAATTAAAAAACATTTTGGTCAATACTTAAAGAAGCTTAAGGTAAGATCAATGATAAATCTAGTTATCCTCAAACATGGACTTTGTAATATTTTAAATGCATTCGATGTGATAAACCAAGACATAATACTTAAGAAAATGAATAACTATGGTATTCGTGGAATAGCACATGATTGGTTTGAAAATTAATTATCTGATCGACAACAATTTATTGAGTTTGCTAGACAGTTGTCTGACACGGTACCTATTGCAATTGGAGTTCCACAAGGGTCAATTCTTAGCCCATTGTTATATCTAATCCAGGTGTTATTTGTGATTCTGATTTTTCCTTCTCGAGCCACGTTGCATCGGTTTGTAGGTATTGTTTTGTTGGTCATCACGACCTCAGAAGAATCAGGCGTCATCTCACCGAAAACATAGCAGTCACCGTCGCAAATGCTTTATTCAGCAACTAGCTCGACTACTGCAATTCTTTCTTTCGTTCCTTATCCTGTTGCTACAATTGACTACAATTTGTCCAAACTTTCTTGGTCCGCATAGTCAAACGTTTATCTAAATTCTCTCACATCGCATCGTGTTACAGTCATACTGGCCCAACATTTAATAAATTAAGACTTCTAAAACTCCATGACTTATTTGATTATCACTCTCTTCTCTTTATATATGACTACATGTCCAATACACTTCCAAATTCGTTACCGGGTGTTTTCGAACCAATAGTGATATGCCAAACTCAAGGGCCACCCGACAGTCCAAATTATTTTACTTCCTTAATTTCGCATTACAATTTTCTCAGTGTCAACCTATTAGTTTATTGCCCATACTGTGGAATAAGTGGAATAAATTAATACCTAAAAACTTTCAAGATCACACATTAAAAGAATAATCAAGTCTATTGTATTAACAGATTATCCCGATGTTGTGACATGTGAAAATACGATGTATTCTGAATACCATTTTAGTTTTAATTGAAACAGGATTAATCTGTTTTGGTGATATAGTCGTTTCTTCATTATGATGCCACCTTACTTGTCATAATTAATCTCCCCCGGAATGCATTATTGTTTTTTCTTTGCATACTTCTGATAATTGCTATTCCATTCTTAGCTTCGCTAGTCTCTCCCATTCTTTCTACTGGGTTTTTTTTTGTTCTATCACAGAAACTTGTGATGCATGTATCTAACCTTTGTTTCCTTGGGGTCTGGGGGAAGACAGCTTTAAGTAGCTACACAGGTCCTCCAATTTGTAACTATTTGACTGCTACATTTTATGTGAAAAGTATATTTTTACAAGTAATATACAAATTGAAATTAAATAGCATTGTCATTTCAATAGTAGCTTGTTGGATGGTCGCTAGAAGCCAATTGTTATGGACGAATCATCGCAAAAGTTTGCAAAGACGGTTAACATTTGAAGAATGTAATAAATCACGAGACATAACATGTAGCCGTAATGAATTCCGGATCAGGCTTGGACATAGAGGTTGCGCAATAATTTGAAGAAAAAACTCGGGTCATCCAGTCAGATACTATTGCAGGTGCCAGTGTCTCGGCTAAAGTCATATGGTGACTTTGTGGAATAGGTTGCCGGCAAATATTAGAGTCTCTTCTAAAAACACACCTATTTAAGATCACTTTCACAGATAAATAGTTATTAACTTTTATATCATTACAGGGTTTTTACAGACATATTATTTGGGGTATTATTATATTACATACTATTTGTACAGCGCCTTTGAATGGCTCCTGCTAGTAAGGGCGCTTTATTAAATATGCATTATTATTATTATTATTATTATTATTATTATTAATGACCAAATTGAAGAAAACAGCAATCGATGAAATGCAGAATGAGTTGCACACGGTGTCGCTATCTGTGGCCATATCAGATTATGCAGAGCAGGTAATTCGCCATATGGAACAAAACAGATTGTTCTCAGATGAGATGAATATCTGGAGAAGTGGCAAAACAAAACCCAGCAACAATGAAAAACAACTATGTATAATCTGGATCAAATTATTCCGGATGCTTTACTCATAGTAGGCGAACACCTCAACAAAGCTGGCATTCTGTTTGAGGCCAAACATCAGATCATATTGCTGGCTTAATCTCACGTTTCCAGGCTGATTTTAGTTGATACTCGTGAGTCTGCGGGCCATCTTGTTAGAAATGCAATTTCAGCTCGGGTGCACAACGAGTTTTGGATAATTCGTGATAGTTATATTATCAAATATTTGTTGCATAAGTGTGTGAGTGTCAGTACCAAGTGACGTATCTTTAATCGAAAATGGCAGACCTACGACTGGACTGGGTCGTGGCGGGAAAGCCGCCGTTTACTCGGGTTGACATGAACCCTCTAACAGATGAGAGAGAGCTTTGCTAATAGATGCTTGCTAAGAATGAATCTAAGATTCGTGATTCTCTCCTCCAGCAAGGTATCGATTGGAAGCTTAACTCACCTGTTACATTTCATTTCGGCGGAGTCTGAGAAAGAATTAGTTTAATTGTTAGTAAAATATTGTATGCATTGATGGAGATAACCAAGTGGCGCAGTTTGATGATTACACCTTGATGAGCCTGTTTGGGAGAGAATATTATCAATAACCAACCGATCACAAAGTCCAGCAGTGATCCCAAATATTTAAAAACAATCACAACGAATCAGCCGTTATTGATGAAACCAGGTCCTCAGTTATGTTGTGGATGTTTTAGCAGCTGTGCTCTTGGCGAGGTGGTGCAAGGAATATCTGATATTGTTCGCATGAACGGTAGACGTGGATCAAGCCAAGGAGGAACGTGGCCATTGATGATATTGTCCTTTTGGATGATACTGCCCTAGAAAACTATTGGGCTCTTGGTAGAGGCATCAACGTCATTTCTGATAAACGAGGCTTAGTCAGAATTGCTGACACGAAGACCAATGATCTTTCTCCGCAAATATACGATTCCAAATATTTAGGGTGTATAACAATAGTGCACGTGATTAATATATATATATATATATATATATTATATATATATATATATATATATATATATATATATATATATATATATATATATATATATGTATTGTTTGTTATCTTTGTCCGATTATGTAAAATTGCTAATGTTGTCATATCATGTCTCCATCGGGTGTGTTATGTATAGATCAATGCATTATGATGCCAGAGTTTACATCGTACCTTATGATTATTAACGATTATCATGAATGCCAGTCAAAACTACTGTGGTCGACAGATGGATAGTCATTTTTATGGTGGATTTTTGTGATTATATTCAGTATTGTTGCTATGTTTATATAATAAATAAATAAATAAATATATATATATATATATATATATATATATATATATATATATATATATATATATATATATAAAATTTAGGACCCTAGCATAAATTTTAACGTAATTAGTAACCCACTTTGTGAGGCATTAGTTAGGCTTGTATTGTGAAATTGTTTCATTCTTGGTCGAATAAATAACCATGTGAATATTTTGCTGAGCCATTTAGCCCACCATTTATGTTTGATCTTAGATCTGGTCTGTGGCCGAGATAGCTAACTCAACGTCTTTGTTTTCGTAAGGTTGATGGTTGAAATATCGTCAGTGATCGACTACTTTTTATATTTTATTACATTTAAAAAGGGAGTGTTGAATTTAGGCGATGATTTAGGTACAATGTATGAGCTTATCGTTATGTTGAAGTTCTGAATCTTTCTTGTTGTATATCTGAACTAGTACGCAAGCGATCGTCCCCTATATAAAACGTGATATTATGATTTTTCTGCCTTACAAATATAAATATCATGTTTAAGTTAAATCAAATTATTTTCTTAATGAAAAGAACTATCTATGTATTTATTATTGTTTCTGATATATTTATATAAATAAGAGCGTCAACTAAACATAAGTTCATGCTATTCTTGGTCTCTTCGAAAGGAACGTATTCACCCAGGTTCATTTAAGTATTTGGTAATTAATGCTCTTAAATGATTGTCAAAGTATGGTCATGACAGATTTGATTTTAATTTGACCCATTAAATGACCCATTAAATTTTCCTAGTATGGATATATACGGTTCTGCTAAATCACTGATTTTGGGGTTGCAGCCACACCTTTCAGTTACAAACATACAGGAATAAGACAGGCCCTGAGTTTAAGAGTGCCTTAATTACATTTCCTCTGATAGATGCTTCAACAGAACAATATCGCAACACAGCCAATAAGAATTGACATGTGTGAATAAATTGAAACATGTGTGAAATAGATTGATTCGTTAAAGATGTATTCGGCTATGATTGGGAATTTGGAACCATCCGATAAATATAACTGAATCGCAAATGAGATGCAGCATGCAATGTGCCACTTGTAGCTGTGAATCATCTCCAACTGTTTAATAAGTGAGGAAGTTGACAGATGTATTCATACTGGTAGCAGGAGTATTTGTGACAAAAACTAGTGAAACATTATTTATAATTGCCAGCTAATACTTCAGAATAATCCGAGAAACGCTTCGCATTATCTAGTCAACATATGGCAAGTAATGAAAACGCTGTCGTAAACAAGTCTTCCCGTTATCAAACGTAGTCAGTATTCTGAAATAATCTATATAAATCCAAAAATATAAAATAAAGTTAACTTTTTCATCTTCTCTTGCTTGTGTGGTTGTCACCATCGTGTTTCTAGAGTACAGGTAACAGGTTTTGTCTCTCTAATTAATAAACGTTTGTTACTTAGCTTGTTGCTATGCGAATAGAACTGTTAGTTTGAATATCTTGAACTGTATCTAGTACCTGTACTTTTTAATTCTACAGCTATATGTCAAACAAATGCTGTTTTTCATATAATTCTGTTGTCTAGCATATTTATGACTTGATTTATTAATGATACACGGGATGTGTCTGCATTAAAATACAACATTCATTGATGACTATGTATGTGATGAAGATCGGAATGCTAATAACCAAGTATAGACACTTAATTAACAGAAGATATTTGTTTCTTAATATGTACTTAAATCAGTTATTAAATTCTAACTAAAAATAAGTGGATCATTTTATATAAAATTGTCAGAGGGTCTCTGCCATATTCTCTTTTAGTGAATTTCAGCATATGCTTTTTGGTTTATGATTCTCTTCGTCAGTTATTCGAGTAATGAGTAAATCCTTATATACAACTACTACTGCTATTACTACTATTACTACTAGTGCTGCTACTACTATTTCTACTACTACTACTACTACTACTACTACTACTACCACTAGTAGTAGTACTAATAATAATATTGTATATTTAATAAAGCCCTAGTAGCAACAAGAGACACTCAACGTTGAGGTACAGTGATAATCCAAATATTATGTTTGTAAAAACCTAATAAGGGTTTTGAATGATAATCATTATTTATCTGTGAATGCAACCTTGAACAGGTCTGTTTTTAGAAAAGATTTGATGATGATGATGATGATGATGCTTGGTGTTTTATGGCCACCTTTGTGCACATGGTAGGCTAAACGGGCCGATTCAGAACAGATTTAAACCTTTCAAGGGGCAATATATAATAGCATATTGTTTATATATTCTATTACAGACACATATAGTTGATCCTAGACGAGCGATTTTATGTGTTGATTTATCTTTGTATTTTAATTTAGTAACATGATTTAATGGCATAACATGATAGCGGTGTTATTAATCTATAAAAGGTAATACAGAACAAATATGATTATCTGTTATGACAAAAATATAATCCAGTTATTGTAACAAAGTAAAGCATACCACTACATATGAATTATACTACTAGAAAACTACATGTTCTAATTATAAACCTCTATTGTATACATTATTTATATTGCAATGTATAATTCCTTATCGATAGCGGAAATAGTTGCTATTCAGCCTGTATGAAACTATCTGGTTTCAGTGAAGCTGACTGGTGAATAGGCGGAGCGTTAAGCAAGATGGTGATAAATCAGTTCCAACTGGTTCGACGATAGCGGCTTATCATCGGTGCGCCACCGGTCGTGAGCTGATAAATCCATCGTCGGACGATCTTTGCCGTAGCCATTGTGTTAACCTCCAACGGCAACCTGATTGTCAGCCAGTAAAGGTTATCTTGGAATAGACATTTAGCTGTTGAGAAGAATTAAAGGATTATATATATATATATATATATATATATATATATATATATATATATATATATACAATTTATATTAATATATACATAACAATAACATATCTGTTCATATTACTTTGACACATCATAATCTAAGTATCCTGGCAATTCAGTTATGATATACAAATTACGGCCGTGTTATCCAAATCTGACTAAGTGACTATAAGGGCAGGATAGAGCCGTCATTTGGATTGAGTAACATGTTACATTAAGTTCCGAAGGTGAAAACATATTTATAACATAATATATATGGCATATATATATATATATATATTATAATATATAATATATATATATATATATATATAAATATATATATATATATATATATATATATATATATATATATATATATATATATATATATATATATATATATAGTTTATCAATTTATATCCATTATTTTATTTTAATGTTCATTTTAAAAATATTTAAAAGGCTTAGTACCTACCGTACCAAGACCAGGCTGTCCACTGTAGTGGGGTAAAAAATTGAAATACTTGAGTGGGGCCCAAAGTACCTAAAACCGAGATGCTCAACCATTGATTAGCAAGACTCTGTATAGTATATAGATATATGACCTTATTGTTAGAGTATTTTTCCTCTAAATTATATCTACACCAGAGGAGATAAGGAATGGACAACAATGATGGTTGCTTCTGGTGCTTATCATAATTTGATAAAATATGGTCTACAATTAAAAAAAACTCCTGTCACAGTGATATACAATTGTGCTAAGTATATGTTAATGTACATGCATTAAGAAATGATGATGGTGATGTTGTTGTTGCTGGTTTTATTAGTGATGATGATGACCACGATGAAGAAGAAGATGATGATAATAATAATAATAATAATATTAATAATTTAAAAAAGATATAATGGGTATTTCATAAGATAATGATTATTTACATTTTTTGACCATATGTTTCAAAGATAGCAGAACTTACAAATAACCAGGCATGGAGTGACAACAATTAAGATTACTTCATAATGCAATGAGTAAGATTACGATTATGATTACGTTAATAACTAATGTAATACATTACGATTGCGTTTATATTTGAAGTAGTCATTACAACCATGGATGTATATCACACAAACTTCTTATGTGATATGTATAAAGACATGAAATTAAAAATGATTATAGAACATGATATTAATTTGATATGGCAAATATCGCTTTATTATATGGAGAATCGTCAATATGAACTCAACATAACCTTGACATTATTCCAAGCTTAATCCCTCATGTCATCTGACCAGCTAAGTCAAAATATATTAGTTAAACATTTGGCAGTGAATTCATTCCCAATTGTCTATATTATTGATTGCAATCACATCACACAACCAAATGATTTAACCAATTTACCAGTTCACCTACTGCCCAGAGAAATGCAATGTAATTTGCACACAACAGTGAACACCACTAATTAAACCACCAACTATCTAGTTGTAATTTCCACTATACGAACTAATGGGCTGGCTGCCTTTACAATAAGATCATAGCTATGTTATAGATAATCACACCATATTCACAAATACACTATTGCACTAACATTCTAGTTAAATCCATTATCTTACAATTGACATTTGAATTGCTTGAATATTTGAAAAATATACATTCAGCAACAAGACGCATTATGTTTGGCGTAACTATAGTCAGATACGTTCTATGTATTGCATAAGATGATTATAATATTCAAGAAAAACAGTTTATAAAATCACTCCAGGTTGGGATGGGGTTGAAATCACATAGCCTTGGTTTCTCGAAGCTTGTGTGAAAGCTTGTGTACTAGTCAAAGTAATCACTGATTACGATTAAATTTACATTTTAAATGATTACGATTACGAATACATTGTATATGGATATGAAGATTACGATTACGATTACATAAAAGTGAACTCCTTTTATCAGCAAACCATTCTCTTATATTTTATAATCAGTTATGCCTGGTAGATAGTGTTGGAATCAGAAAAAAGACGAGATCGAATAAATAGATAAAATACATTTGTTGCATATGAGGCGTATTATAATGAGATATGGAGTTTTTACTGCCATATATTCAGGATACAAACCTAATACTTTAAATATTTTACTACTCCAGCTATTTTCATTGCCATGGATAGTGGTCAACGATAAAGATGGCTATTGTTTGGTTTATGGATTTACTTATTGACTAAATATTGATTATTGTCCATGCAATATTATAATTATCCCACTGAAGTACTTTTTGTATATTTAAATCATGTATCATGTTTCAAGATAATGGAATGTGATTTGTAGCAATAATTTGTTTGGCCCGAAATGAGATGTTTTCAGTTTGCAAATAGTTCATATTGTTCGGAAATCAACAATGAAAATTATAGTAAATTTGTTTTCTAGACAACTATATTTAGTAACCAAAACCTGAAAATTCAAAGCCCCAAGGATACTAAAAGTCACATTAAACACACACATTGGAAACATAAACTCCATTCTATAATTTAAATTTGATATAAAGGTACTTAGTAGTTCGTAACATTTATGAATACTTTATAGGAATTGATATAATTTAGGCTAAACATGTTTGTTTCCCATTTGTAAGGATGCCTAGCGAATATCCTCATTCGAACAATTTGCGATTTGCTTCAGCCTGTTTTACTACAGTGAAGATGGGATTAAGCTGGATCTAGTGTATTCGTTCAGTATATATACAGATACAGATATGTGAAGCCAAGATACGAGATTATTTACTATGATCTAGGAAACATGGTTTCAATGAATGCTATTCACGAACATAGACTTGGTGATGTAAGCTAAAATCACATAATCTCCTTTTTCATATTAATAGTCTGTACTGATGTTTTTAAACATCGTAAGGAAAACTACAAACACATTACTTAAATTCGAAGGAAACAAAATAGGATAAAAATAATCACTATATAGTCTGCGGTCGATCGAGTGGTACAATAAAAGCAGAATAGTTATGTTAATTCAAGCTTTTTGCATCAGAGTATATTTCCAAAAAGGGAATAATTCACTGATTATAGAAATGCAAAACATAAGAAATGATTGTCAGGATCTATTCGTATGCATATCATCTCACTCGACACCCCCAAATACTCATACACCTCCACAATATATATATATATATATATATATATATATATATATATATATAAAAAAAAACTAGAAATGCCCTGTGCTATTTTCTTTATATTACGTTAAGCTATTTATTTTATGTGCATCAGCTATATGCCAATATTTAGGTATTGCTAATTTTTGTTAATCTAGATTTCAAATATTATATATATATAACACTGATCATTGCTACTACATGCACTAAAATAAGAAATTGTGATTTTTAATATATGTCAAACAGCAGATGTATTTTAACTCCAAAGTAAATATTACTGGAGTCTAAACAGAAAGGCTGATTCATCTATTTCAACCCCATCCGCACAAAAACATTGGTAATTGTTACTGACATAAAGAAATATAAATTATTTCATTACTTTGTGAATACTCTTAATTAGGCATAGTACACAGCTATTATTATATCATATATCCACAAGACAATTATGTGATACATGTAGGCTAGAACTTTGAGAAAATCTTGTCAATAATGGAAGCTATTTTTCCTGAATATGATTTACAGACGAATTTATTTAAAGTCAAATTAATAATTATGGCAAATAAACTTTATTGTATCTGAAATATTGCAAGAGATGATATGACAAATTTGTATTATTTAAGATCACAAAAACGAAAAACGCATCTAGTCAAACACAAATACACATGATTGATTATGCCATAAGTGTACTTCATTATTTTATTCCTCTCATTATATTGGGAATAGATCAAATAAGACGCCATCAATTATCTGCTGCTTTTGTATTATGGGTTGACGCAAGCCATCGTCGTTATCAGCACCGAAGCATTCAATATTTATTAATAAAATGCTGTTGAATAACATGGTGAATTTATGATAGCAATTAATGGTGGTATTACTGCTTCCAGTCATCCGCTAGACCTAAATGCCGTGTCTCAAAATCAGGGAAGGCTAACTTGGTATGGATATCAATAAATTATAGCACAATATTTTATATTGAAAGCAAAAGAGTGAAACAATTTTAGGTCAGATATATATATATATTTGAATGCACTGTATTTGATTAGATTTCTAATTCGTTAGTAAAGTCAGAAATATATAATTGTTTTTGTATTATCAAATAAGCCTTATGTTTCTCGTTTGCTAGTAGCAGGACATTGATATAGAATTGATCTCTTTTCATATTTCTCTAGATATCTGACGGACACGGACGGATCTATATAACAGGATCCTATCATAATACGTAAATAACCAGTTGAATTGGCTCTCAACCTTGGTCAGCAGGAATGGATTTTATTTTGTGTGTGATTAGGGTTTCATTTGTCTTAACACTATTCTGTCTATGACAAGAATCAATGACATATGTAACCGACAGGTTTTGTCATAATTAATTTTGTTAGGATAGTCACAATAACGACACTAACAAATTAGCCCTTTGATGTTTTCTTAAAGTAAAGCGAGCATGCCAATTATGTATGTGTGCACATCCATATTCGTATATTTTGATTGTCATGGCTATCAACAGATTGATCTTCTTCAAGATGTCTTATTACAAGGACTGGATAAGAAGTGTTTCATACTGTTCGTATTTGAGTTACTAATGAAACCAATCTCTTCTCAAATATACAGTTTGCAAAGGTTCAAGAGAAAATACATCACAATTTGTTAACTCAAATGTATTTTTAGTTTTCTATTAATAGGCTTAATAACATAGTTATTGATTCAATGTGTCTTCTACATCTAGCAGTATTTTATCATGAGCAAGAAATCTATAATGTACCCGTTGCTTTCCAAATACATCAAAGGAAACATAATTAAAAGTGAAGAAATATTCAGTGACCGTCATAAGTACATTAAGGACAGGATATTATTATTAAACATACACCAATTAAGATAGAAAAGACGTGTTATGTATTTATTCCATCTTCTCGAAAAACACGATGACACATATGTTCGTCAAATTGCCGGTATTATTATTATTATTATTATTATTATTATTATTATTATTATTATATTATTATTATTATTCTTACCATTATTATTGTAATCATCATCATCATCATCGTTGTTGTTGTTGTTGATTTTGGTGTATTATACCCTTTGTGGTAATGGTCCATTACTTGGTCAACAAATATTTTATCGTATATTCCCATAGAGTTAAAACTGTTAACCAGTATATGAATAGCAGAAACAGATACCTAAGTAAAATGTATTCTCTTCGCTGATATAAACTATATATTTCCAAGTGTCGACCATTAAGGAAAGTACGTATACGTACTAAATTTTATCGTATTCAATTATCTATACTGTACTATTTACATGGTTAGTCTTAACTTATAGAGATCAATATGGATTTTCTCAATGGAAAAGGTAAAATAAGATATTTATATCACCCAGGGTAATGTGATCCGTTATTTACTTGCTAATTTATTTACAGACTGAGAATTGAAGACTGTTCACGTGGCAGAAACCTATCCAATGCGCCTCAAAGTAATTTATTTTGAATTATGTCACATATTATGTTTTAGTGGGATTTAGTTCCCTCTGAAAGTGTGTCGGTGTTCCGATGGCACATCGATTAATAATACAATTCAATTCAACTGAATGAAGGAGCTGTTATTGACTCTTGATGATGATGATTGATATTTGAAGGCCACCTTTGTGCACATGGTAGTCTAAATGGATGAATTAGAGGGTGATTAGGTGAGTTTAATTCAATGATACAAGGACAGAAATATGAAATTTAGAAGAAAAAAAGCATAATGCATCCAGTGCGTAATTCATATTTCCTAATGGGAATGGAGTGCTTCCACTAATTGAAACACGTATCGTTATATCAATAATATGTGAAACTGCAGTACAAGCATGTCAACACGTACATGTTATATTGGTTAATAGATCCATTATTGTTGTCTAGACGCGATAATAACAATAATTAAGAAACGAATCAGCGACAAGTAACTATTCTTCAGGAACACAGAACAACATCCAGAAAATCATAAATGGTTAATAGATACCGACGTGTTTTATATATATAAATTGTATTACTGAAATAAAAAGTAAAGGTAAATATCTCTGCATTCTATACTAAATTTATGGTATTTCCACTAACATTCCACTTCTTCTATTTCTTCTATAAATGCACCACATAATCGCTTAAGTATAGTTGCCACAAGTTTGGCAAGCAATGCACTAGTTCATTCCCTGTAACTTGCTAAAATACGATAAACATTTGATGTTATTTCAAGGCCATACAACAAAGGAAATATCTCTGTTTCAAGCTTGTGAAGCGTTCTGATAAGGACATAGTAATTTCTCTTTAATCTGTGTTAACTCTGGAATTATAAAAAAACGAGTATTCTGTGTATTTGTTTATTGATATATTGAATTGAAATAAAAGACACGAGAGGGAGATATATAGATAGACCAGGCATCTCAGGCATAATATATTTTTCTGAATATAAATGACTAAATATATTACTAAATATATAAGCTTCCTGTTTAATGAAATATAATATGATACGAGTAAATCAAAATACGTAGAAAAATATAGTTATCTAAACAATTTCAATGATTCAATAATACTAATTGACCGTTTTAAACTATGATACATCTATTTAGTACAAAGGGGAAGATGTGTTTCTTGTCTAGCCTTCTTTATAAATATAATTGATACTTCTTAACAATCTTTTTAATTTGTCAGTATCTGTAACACTATTTATGCAATCAAAATTTTAAACTATGATACCACTATTTAGTACAAAAGCGAAGACGTTTTTCATGGCTAGCCTTCCTTTTAAATATAATTCATACTTGTTAACAACCTTTTTAATTTTTCTGTACATGTAAGACTATTTATTTAATCGAAATGCATTCACAATTAGCCACGATTCTGAGATTTGTGTTACAATAAGGTTATTGTTTAGTAGGAACATAGAAGTCTTCAATGTGATCTAGACGAATCTTTCAATACTTGGATGACACTGACAATAAAAAAGGTGTGTTCTAAATTTGTTCTATACTCTTGAAATATGTGATATCATAGCTGTAAGTTAAATGATAGACAGTAAAATATAAGAATAAATCAGTTTGTATTCATGTTACAGTTATTATTATTATTATTATTATTATTATTATTATTATTATTAAGTAGTAGTAGTAGTAGTAGTAGTAGTAGCAGTAGTAGTCGTAGTATTATCGATATAGTTGTTGTGGCTGCTTCTGGTGATATATTAAGAAATAAAGGAAGATTTGTAGTTCCTTTGACAGCATAATTTTCTTTGATGTATTCGTAATCAGATATAGCTGATAGACGGCATTGAATAAATGAAAAATCGGAAGCAAATGTATAGATTTCTAAGCATCAACTGTCTACCAGCTATTGTTGTATAAATAGAAAGGATTTTTTAATGTTCAGGATAAAAAGTAATATGTTATCTGTTATATCACTGTAACCCCTTTCATAACCATGAATGGAGTTAAAGTTTAGTGATGGCTATGGCCTTATTTATCAAATACAAAAAATAGATATATTCATGCAATCTGGAGTAATGTTGTAATATTGATTTTTGGATTCACTAACTGGTTAGAACGTTTTTATAGAAATAGAAACATTACCCAAAGCTCTCGGACAGGCTTTTTATAATTATTTCACGTATCATGTGAAACAGTCATTAAGTTTGTGAACATAGCCTATTTAATAAGCAACTTGGTCGATTCATTACCAAGTCGATGTTTATTCTCAGCTTGTCATTGTTGATATTATGCAGAGTTAAGCTAAAAGCAACTACCAGAACTACTACTACTACTCTTATTATTATTATTATTATTATTATTATTATTACTAGTTCTACTACTACTACTTCTTCTGAGCATACCCCTGCTTCAACTGGGCACCGTCCATGGCCTTATGTGTATCCGGGTTGGCCAAATAATTATAGTATTTGTGTTCAAATAGTGGGCCAGAAGGGTGTTTAATCTTTCAATTGTACCAATAACCTTTTCAGATCTCTAGATTCATTTAGTCAATCATGTGAACAAAGGTAGCCATATAGCAGCAACATTTACTACAACAACACCAATAACAACAAATACTATTACTGCTACTACTACTGCTACTACTACTACTACTACTAATAATAATAATAATAATAATAATAAAAATAATATTACTACTACTACTACAACTGCTACAATTCCTATTAATGTTGAAACTCTTGGTATTACTACTAACATTACTTTTGGTAATATTACTACTACTACTACTACTACGATTAATACTATGACTACCACCTCCACCACTATTACTACTCCTACTACTTCTACTACTATTTTGGAAGATATACAAAAGAAATGTGTATTTATATTTTTCTATTAGTCACGTGTATCTTATTGCCAGCAGACACCACGGTATCCTGAATCTCCCATGGGTGTCTTTTAAAGGTGATAGCACATACCATTTTCGAACACAGTTTATGACTATTATATTTCGCTTTGCCCCAAGAGGTAGCTATTTCTGTACTAAAACATTTACATGTGTAAAAAGTAACTTGGTCTGTCTATTTCTCTGGGGTGAGTCTATTCAATATAGCTATGTTTGATATAGTGTCAGTTGGATCAAATAAGATTGCAATAGAAGCTACAGGATATAAAGTGTGTATATAAGTATTATTATTTCCTTGCATACAAAGGTTATGCCAAACATATTATTATTATTTTAACATGTGAAGTGAGAGGTACCTTTAAAACTATATTAATTTTCTGCCTATTCACTTCTAGTTATTCATGAACACTGAGATGTACCTATCGCGAAATCTGAATCACAATAGTTTTACATAATTATTTTCATACAGTACATGTTCATTACATAAAAAATCCGACACAATTGGATGATGATGATTGATGTTGTACGGCCACTTTTGTGCACAAGGTAGGCTAAAAAAGGAAACAATCTTCAGATATGCCCACGCCGAGATTCGAACACGGGTGGTAGTGATCTGTGGTCCAACACGCTACGGCTAGACCACGGAGGCACCCCCCGACACAATTGGAAATAACATCTATAATATCATATATTTCATGAGGTGATAGTAACCTTTGCTTGGTTATTTATGTGGGCAGTATAATTTAGATAATATATTGATATCATGTGCATTAAATTTTAATATCATGTTGTGGAGTTTAAAAGAGAGTTTAAAAGATATAATAAACACATTAGAAAAGATAGTCATACAAGATTTATATATCAACAAATTATGTCTAACTACATAAAAGCAGGAAGTAAAAGTCGTGTTTAATTTTTAGTATCTGACGATTGTTACACATATATTCCCGACTTCAATAATTGACTATTGCAATTCATATGGTTTTCATTTAAAATACACTGATATATATATATATATATATATATATATATATATATATATGTGTGTGTGTGTGTGTGTGTGTGTGTGTGTGTATAATAAATAATCGAAATATTCACTATCCATTCCTATCCGTCAGATGTTCCCGTTACATTTAGAATATTTTTACTAAACCACTGACATTAAGCAGGATTGGTATTCAGGTTCTTTTCTTCAAATATTACTTATATATTTAATTGTTATTGTTTTCTTAAATTCTTTTTGTGATTCCCTTAATACTCATGTTTGTTTTTATCTTGTTACTGTGCAAGCCGATTACTCTCCTTCTCTGGCCAAAGTAAATATTCAAGTGTGAATTCAGTAGTTGAAAATGACAAAAACACACCAATGGAGTCACTAAAGATAGCATAAAAATATTATGTTTTCTACTACTTTTCGAAAACCTTTAGACAAGGAGTTCTAGCTATGCATTGTGTGTGTGTGTTTGTGTGTGTGAGTGTGTGTGTGTGTGTGTGTGTACAATAAAAGAACAGGTTGTTTTTAAAAGGTTACATATGATGAGTACGTTAACATTTAAAAGCTTGTTTGAATAGGAATGTCGTAGCATCTTTCTTAACAACATTTAGTGACTTAGGATAATTACTATGACTGGGCAACTTATTCCACAATGTTGGAGCAGCAACACTAAAGTGATTTAGTCCATATGCTTGGAGTTATCACCAGATGATCTATGTGTTCGAGTGCTAGGCTACTCATGAAGCTGTTCTGTCGAATATATTAGTGCTTAACCATTTAGTGCTTTGTATGTGATCATGATTGTCTTGAATCGAATCCGCTAATTATTGGAAGCCAGTGAAGCGCCTTCAATATCGGAGTGATGTGATAATACTTCCGACACGTGACTATCCTAGCGGCGATGTCTTGAATTCGTTGCAACCTTTGAGGCAATTTATCAGACACGCAGAGAAGGAGGGAATTACAGTAATGTAACCGTGATGTAATAAAGGCATGGACCACAGAAGTACGAGAATCATGATTAAGTATATGATTTAAGCTCCTAATGTTCCGTAGATGAAAATAGGACGCCTTGCTAATACCAGGCAAATTAGTCTCGATGTTCAGATGTTGGTCAAGGAGTACAACAAGAGTTTTGGTAGAGTCCCTAGGTGAGATAAAATTGTTATCAATTTGTAGTTGAAAATTACTGGAATGTTTGATGAAATAGGATAAAGTTAACATAAATAACTCGGTTTTGCCACTGTTTAGTTGTAGTTTGTTTGTGACCATCCAGAACTGTATGTCACTAATCCAATATTCTAGACGCTCAATATATTATTGCCTCTGTTCCATATCAGTGACATCATACGACACATATCATTGAGTATGATTTGCACACACATGTATCTGTATTACATATATTTATGATATTTTGAAAAATGGTATAGTATACATAATGAAGAGTATATATCCCAGATCTGATCCCTGTGTCACCCAGAACAGCAAACACAGACCTTCATATAGAGCCTCATCAACAGGTGCACATTGCGACCGAGCAGCAAGATATGAGTGAATCCAGAACAAAGGTTTCCCGCTGAGCCATAGGAGTCTTTCCTTTCTACGAAACATGATTTGATGTCGAATGAATGCCGATTGGATCTAGTAAACAGCGAAATCTTAGTTGCATCATCCCCATGGCGATTGTATGATTACATTTTTCATATGAAATTGTTTTTTGTTTCTTTCAAAATTAATATATTATAATTTTATCAAACCAAACTTTACAAAGGTAATGCACTGGCACTTGTCTAGTTGCATGCTCTGGAACTGTCTTTTAGCTCAGTTAAACAACATGATAACTCGAAATTCCCAATTACATGATATTCAATCAGAATGCTTAATTAGTCAATACCAAAATCAAAACAGACCTGCATGTTGGCATGACTAGGATAACTTTAGTAATTAAACGCTTAGGGGTACCAACATATAACTAATAATAATAATAGTAATAATTATAATAATATTATTAATAACAGAATAACAATGATAATAACTGTTGTTATTATTTTTTTAATTAGTATTATTATATTAATACTACTACTATTAATACTAGTACTACTATTGCTACTACTACTACTACTACTACTACTACTACTACTACTACTCACAATAATAATAATAATAATAATATTTTTATGATAATAATAATAATAATAGTAATAATAATAATTAATAGTGTTATTATTATTATTATTTTTATATTTACTATTTTTATTATATTAATACAGATTTATAAAGGGTCTTCAGTGGCTTTATGTTGCACTAGATAAAATGTTGCTGTAACTTTCTGGGTGTACTGGATGTAATCAATGTAATGAATCAGATATACCTAATAAAAGGCAGTTTGTATCTCCTATGTCATGCGTTTAAATGGATAGACAGTTGTAACATGAATGTTTTAGACAGTTAATGTTCCAAACATAGCATGAGGCAGAATCGTATATTTATATCACATGTCCAATAATAACAATAGCATTCTTACCTTGAACAGTCTTATTAATACAAATAAATAAATACCATTAATTATAAAACACTACGGTGAAAAGGGCTTCATGGACATCAAACAAAAATGTCTCTTGAGATTTGTACTTTTAGTCCAGCACATTATGCTTATAACTCTGGTATTAACTTTAACTCGTCTAGTTATTTAGATACCATGCTATATTTAACTTGATAGATTGATCTCGTTTCCAATCAGCATATCTCATCTTAGACAGATGCTACCTGAAATCGAGAGTAATAATTTGTAAATTATGGATTGTGGCTTCCTTCTAGTGGTACCCAAATCTGTTTTTCTGCAGACGAATTAAGGATTAGCATTCGGTTCTTGATCGCAAAACCTTACCCAATCAATAAGTGAATCCCAAAGAGGAAATGTGTTGATTTAAGTATTCATTTAACATTCATATGAATTAATGAATACATTCACAATGCCACATCAATTAGGGTAGTTTTCGAAAGCAGCTCTTATCACTGCTGTCACATATAACATGTGATATGTTCGACACAAGTATATATAAAGACTACAGTAGGAAACGGCAAATCTTTCATTGGCTACTAAGGTACTCTGCTGCAGGCCATCTTGGAATATATATGCTGTTGGGGTGGTGACCCCTTAACTCCTGGTGAATATATCTTAAGGTTTTCATCAAGTATGAAACAAAACAATTGGGCTACAAGAAATCAACTTTCGTAAATACTTGTGTATGTCTAGTTCAAATAAATAGCCTACATTTCCACCAGATCGACAAATCAAAAAACATTTATGAATTCATGGCCCATTTTGTTAAAGCGATAAATAACAAAAATAACTAAAAAGGAAATTTCAAGCATAGATAACTTTACGCAAACTTTCCATTAATCCGTCTCATCTGTATGCATCGTCATCCCTGTTCGAATGCCATTGAAATAATCATTTATATTAAATAGGGAAAAATGATTGGCAAGTTAAACGTCATTCATTAATGTGGATTCATTTATTTCACGATGTCTAATAAATAATCTAGTAATATCAGTCTAGATTACTATCACATGCAAATTTATTCTTCATGTTCCATTTCTTCAACTGAAGCAATTTAATCTGTGCTAATAATGACGATGCCGTGTGTCATCCCTGTTGCTGAAAGGCAACTGATAATATTCTCGGAGTCTTCTTAGTTCAGTATGCGTTGCACGTATGTAGGTAAATGCATAAAGTAAGCTTAATATGTACATAATCAACTATGTGCTTTAATCTTTTCTACCATGGAGTTTCAATAATATTAATCATAATTACCATACTTGTTAAACTACCCGTTGTATTTACTCTGACGTCATTAACTCGTTTCCGATAAAACGAATTTACAGTAATAAGTTATAAATCTCTAGACTCTTTTGTGTGGAAATGATAATAATAATATTAATACAAATATTAATATCAATATTAATATTAATATCATTTAATGTAGCGCATTAACCAAGTATAGTTACGATTTAACAAAATATCTTAACTAACTTGAGTTACTTTAAGGTGTTTTACGCAGCAAAATATATTAAAGCAAGACATTGATCACATGACGGAGAAAAACAATCTGGCATTTAATCTGGCAACTTATTGCACATTCTTGAAGCTAATATTCGGAAATACCTATAACCGTACATTCCTGTAGTTGATGTTTGACATCTTATAAAAGACTCGTATCCCAGCAGTTTCACTGGTATACACTTTGTATTAGATCGCATAGATATAGTGGTTCTGTTCCACATTTTAAATAGGTGAAATGGGAGCTTGTTTAGCGATCTGAAATGTACAGGTAGCTGGAATAAAAATGATGTTATATGTTCCCTTTTTCAAGTGCCTGTTAACATACAACAAGCTTAATTCAACACTGGTAGTAGGTTGTTTGACTAACAGAGAGAAGGATATTATATACAACATACATTGCCATAGACCAGTCAATAAATTAATAAGGATTGGTCTAAAGTCGTGAATGTGTGTACTTACATATATACCCTATGTCCCTTGTATAAGAAATTAGTATGATAATACTAGTACTGATAATTAGTTTTAACCTGCTTCGCCATTTCTAGAGTATTATCTAATATCTGAACTATTGTTTAATGGACATGGACACGTTTATATAACTGGATAGTCAGTTAATGCGAAACATTTCAGCTGTTTGGAGGAGAACAACATAAATAATGTATTTTCCTTGTTCAATTTCACCATGTTATTTTTCAGTCATATATATATATATATATATATATATATGTGTGTGTGTGTGTGTACGTGTGCGTGCGTGTGTGTGTGTTTGCGCAATGCAAGCTTTAATATATAATAAAATATCCCTCCTTTTACCGCATGACATTAAGGTTATGTATACCTGTGTATTATCGTCATAACAACGATATTTGATCTTATGTTTTTCATGAAGTTCACTAACCGGTTTAGTATAGATACCATCATGCTTTGGTACTAAAAAGGTTCGTTCTGTGGATGGGCTAAGGTTTGTTCCAGATTGAGACTTTTCCAGTGGTGCTAGGCAAATAGTTTATCAGTTATTTTAATAACTATGGTGTTAGGTACAGTTAGATTTGTTTTTATAATCCTGTTTTGTTCTAATAATACGGATGTCCTTTGGTGTATAATAAAACCAAAATATTCCATGTATAATATCACTTATAGTTATGATCGCTGTTCAGATAGTCATTGGTGTCTGGATTAACATGATAAAGCAACCACTAAATAACTGTAGCCAGGTAAAGTTGGTGTAGCGTAATTTTGGTTGTCAATAAAGAGAAACCATTACAAAATAAATTAATTCCACTGAACTGAGCCATATATTATATATTATGAATTTCAATGTATTCATAGATAAGACTTTGGAATGATAATAGTTTGTGCTTACAGATAGCACGTATTAGGCTAAATATGTTATTGTTGTAGTTTAGTTATTGGTGATTTGGGTGGTGACACTAGTTAGTTTGGTGGTGTTGCTACTGGTGGTGTTGGTGGTGATGCGGATTATTTTTTGTTGGTTGATTGGTAAGTTTATTGGTTGTTTTATAATCCTGTAAGCCAATATAAGCTAGAATCACTTCTACCTATTGTTTAGAATCATTATGTTAATTCAACCCTTTTTTCTTCATATTATTTCAGTCGGTTTGTATTGCGAACTATCGAATTCGATTTATCAGGCGTAATTTACAAACATTTTAAGTCTACGGGACATCAAAACACCTTCGATTAACAGAAATCTGATTTAATCAATTCGAAAAACCGATGTTGGTTACTATGGGAATTAATGGGGCTCCGGCGTGACCTAGTAGTCACTTCAAATAAGTGGTGTATTTGATAACTCCCACTTGGATTTCTGTGAAGTGTAATAATATGTATTTATATATATATATATATATATATATATATATATATATATATATATATATATATATACAAAACAGTTATTTAAGCAGTATATGAGCCATTTAAAGTAAATGCCAGACATTAATTTTACTTCTGTAGATACTAACATTTATCGGCTGTGAACACGGGACTCGAAGCAAATCAGAAAACATGACTAACTTTAGAAATGGATAATGAGATATAATGAAAACAATGTAAAATTAATCTTTCCATTTAAACAATCTTATCCCATTACTAAATTTAATACATTTCAAAATAAATAAGTGTAAAACTAAATATTTCAACAGTAATAAATTCACCGTTAATTATTCACTAAGCTGTTAATATTCTTATTTGCTGATATCCTTTACCAATCTTCAAACATGGATGTGCTAAAACCTTTTTGTTTTGTTTCTTCCAAGATTAGCAAATTACTGAGATTTACTGTAAAACATACCACTTGGTGCAAGCTAAAATTAACTTTCACCAACATAATCTAGTTAACGACTAAGCCAAGGCAGCACATTGGCTGTGTTAACTCAGCTGGAAAATTAAGCTCCCACTAATTAACTGACTGTCGGCTAACTAGATTGTTCTAAACACTGCTAACTTCACCGATTTTATAGCTGTAGACATGATGCAAAGTTCTGGTTATACTAGTAATCTAAATAATATGTCTATATTACGTTACCGGATTTGTATAATTTGTAGATATCTATAAATGTTATCTTTGGTGGTATGAACGAAGTTTAAGGCGGAAAGTTAAATTTGTAAATTTGATCACCAGTCAATAAATATCTTTGATCACAAATATCTGAATGCCCGGAATTTATTCTAGAAATGTAAGAAATATGGCAAAAACGAACTACATTTACCGATGAATCACAGAAAAGGAACAGTCAAGATAATTGACATTTCGAATTTGTTTGGGTAAGCGTTTGTTTTCACTTTCTGTCTGCATGAAAAAATGCTAAACTCAAAAATATATCCTCAGATTATTTAATCAGCCCAATGTTGTATTAAGAAGAAAAGAATATTACTTCATTTACCAGGAATAATGACTCACATTGCTATATTTTGGTATTTGATTCATTATATGGCAGAGCATGCAAGATCTATGTTCGGAGGCTAGTTGAAAAACCCTTAACGACCGGTACATTCGGCAGAAGATGAAACATTCGCTTTGTGTCATGATATGTGACGCCATATCGGTAAAAGCAACAGCTGTTTTTTTTTCTTCTTCTTCTTACCTACCGGAATGACCATGAACGTAAATATTTTGAATTAATTAAATTACCAGCTCGCAAACACGCACGCGCACGCGCACACACACACACACACGCGCGCGCGCGCATACATACATACAATCACACCCATATCAACTCACCCATAACTATTCCACTTATTTGTTAGAAGGCTAAGTTTGTAATTTTCAATTAATTGCTTTATTATATGTTTCTCCTGTAATAGTATAATTAGCTTGCTAAAATAGTATGTGGCGGTACATATTTTTGATAAGCCTTTAATATGTAATGTGTTAGTATATTCAAGGTGTAATTAGTAATTAGCGATCATTTTAATAAAACTTAATTAGTGTTCACATATTACCTTTTCAACTAAGCCAGAAGGGATATTTAGCCAATGTTCTCATATTCATTAGCTGTGTGGCATAATAGTTTAAGTAAATAAATAGCGAAAGCTACAGAACGTTTAGTTATATAATATACATTAAATCTTAGATGCGTGGATTACTGAATTGCATATTTAGCTAGTACATGTTATAATATTTTTTCTATTTACAATCCTACTTGTCTAGGTGAATAATCTGTTTTTCGTTGAGAAATTGTTTTACTGGTATACAATTCTTCTACAAACGAATAATCACGTGTCAGAAATACATATTTGAAAATCGGCAACACCTTAACAAATATTCACCTGTGGGACGATTAGTTGACACGTGATGTAGCAAGAATTCAGCATCACTACATTTCGTTGATTACCATAACAGTTACACCAAATTGTCAGCCTCGACCAGTCTGTCTATTTCATTTATTTCATCAGTGAGAGCTTAAAACTAAGTTTCACCAGCCTTCAGATATGTTCTTTAAAAGTGACTTTAGATAGGCTCTTAGAATTCACGATGCTGTATCACAAAACGTGAATTTTTTTTCTTAGCAAAAATCCATAGACCTCCAATAGTTCCAAATCTGTCAAACTTAAGATTATTTCTTCATGGTACAATTGTATCCGTAAAATCTCTTACATGAATTTATCCATAAAATCTCTTACATAAATGAATCAATAATTTTTTTTCTATTTAAAATCTGTTCTGATTGTAAAATTTTAAATTGATCCTGTCGAAGCAATGCCGTCAATCAATCAGTGATTATGGTTTATCTTAGAGATGTGCTGCTTTCACCGAGTTTGTAAAATTAGTTATAACGAACAGCACTATGCCAGGCTATTATAATGTTAATTCAGAAATTAACATACAGCACAACAATTAACATAAAAGGAGAAATAAGAGACGAGCATTAACGTGATAATATTAATAATGATAAATTTACTATCGATCAATCAACTGATACAGTATCCATCTCTTCAAACAGCTAGATATAATGGGTAATACACACCCCTTTGTCATTGTATATTTAATAATTAATTAACAGTTGTGAGACATAATAACCAAATTCAATTAGTCGTTTGATTTCGATATATTAATCACATCAACGATGTGTTAGATGAACATATATTTCTTTGAATAGAAAACGTCACGACCATAACCATCTTAACATGATCTCACAAATATCAACGCCAAACAAAGATAATATTTTACAATGTGCAAATAGATATCGCGACTTTGTTTGATATTCCGATATGCGAAACAAAATTACGTAATTGATGTAGAGCATAATTCTACTATTTTACTGAAGAACAAATTTTTCATGACCAGATATATTCATACAATAATATAGCCTACATATACATAACTCATTAATTAACAATGCAAACATATTTCAAAACAAAATTATATTACTCTGTTAAATAGAAAATCCATACAACTGATATTCTTAACAAACCAATGCATTGTTATGTGAAATTGGTTTGTTTATTTATCGTAATAAATATCTAACATTTAGATTATTAATGGATTATTACCAAACCTAACATATGTATTATAACTAAAAGAATTATACAATAATAAAAATTATTTATAGAACACCATATATATGAAGTTATAAAGTTAACACTTAGACAAAGATATTTACAAGAAAAACTAATTTAACTGTATTCATGAAATTACAAACTGTAGATCTGTCAGCCATCATATTAAGTATCATTTGATTACCGATAATTTCACATTTGATATTTGGCAAGAGAATCAATCCTTTAAACAAACTATAAGGTTTGACATTGCCCGCTATCTTTTAGTTACTTTTGCCAAAGGCCTCGACACTGATATGTGAAGGAAAGGTACTGTCCAATATGGCAATGAACAGACAGGCAATGATTTCTACTTAGAAATATCCGATACATCTTACTCGTCAGAATACTGATATTTACAAAATAAAGATAGGACTTGTTTTCATTAAATTTCTTTATTCGCAGCGAAACATTAAATGGGCAAATTAAACTATAGCTATTATTTTCAATTGGTGATAAATTCGTTTATCCTTCTGCATTGTAGCATCAGTAATATTGTCCCTTAAGCAGGATCCATTAATTTAACGCGTTCCTTGCGTAATGTCTGCTTGTCAGACAATTACTATAAATTAACAAATACGTGTATATACCCTATTTAGCTGAGAATAAATTGCTTGCTATCATACGTCCTTTACGTGATTTGTCTTCATTTCGAACTAATTAGGATAAATTCAACTCACTCTTTAGGATGTTTTGGGAAATACATCTTATTTGATGTATATGAGTGTCATTTTAAATTTATGTAACAAGCATTAAGGAGTTAGCAGAAAATCTAGTACCTTATATTAGAGTTCTAAACCTAGTGGTAGTAGTCGTCAAATTAGCAGTAGTAAATTTAGCAGCATCACTAGCAGCAATCATTACTTGCTTTGATATTGTTATTGTTGTATTGGTAATAGTATTAGCTAGATCAGCCACCGTAGTAACATATTTGGTGCCAAAGGAGACTAATGCCATTCTCTTAGAGGTAAACGAAGATTATGTTGTTACTGCACAGAACATTTCTTTGAAGATAAGGTTATTATTACCTCACGTTTACAGTGTCTTATTCTATACCATAATTTCGTCAGTACTGCCGTTCGTTGATAAACAGCTCCAGTCGCTTAGAACTAATATTCAAAATGTAACGAGAACGTCTGTAGGAATTTAAATTCACTATACTTATGGATCGTGCAAAATTTGATAATATATATATATATATATATATATATATATATATATATATATATATATATATATATATATATATATATATATATATATATATATATATATATATAATATTTTAAAAGAAAACGATATTAATTGCAATAGTCAATTATTGAAGTCGAGAATTTATATTTGTGTAACAGTGAAATACGACTTTAACTGCCTGTTTAGGTAGTTTGACGTAATTGATTAATGCCTATATCATACATTTGTTCAGATGTGTCTTAAAACCTTTTAAAACTGTCTTTTAAAATTAAACATGAAGTCATGCTCATCATCATCATTATCGTTATCAGTTAATTGATACCTATCAAGTTTTATTTAGCAGAAATAGACTATTTACGTTTGGTGACTTTCTTTTATCCTAACAGTATCCTACATAAGACATGAATCACTAGTAACATAAACCAACAAGTATTTCCTTTATTTATTTCCTTCGGGATATTGACAACAGAGAACAAAACTAGACTAATATACTAGGCTTAGTTACATCACTCCATAAAAACTCCTGTAGTATATCTCATGTACATTAAAATACTCATCCCAAGGAAAATAAACAGGCCAAGTCAGTAATTAAATACAGAAACAGCTGCTTCTTGGTGGAAAGAGAAATTCAAAGGTCATAAACTTTAGCGAATATTATATATAATATCACCTTCAAAGGGAATCCTGAGAAGGTTCGGATAATTCTAATGACCGCAGGCAATAAACCATACTAGACCAATATAAAATAAATAAATAACGTAAAAGATTATTGTTAGTAAACGCATTTCAGCAACCTTAGACTTAACCAGCACTTGATATATAACTTAATAAGAGTTTTAGAACTAGAAGACTGTAAATATATGACTCATATTATGTTATCTTTTCACATAACATATAACATATATCTGGTTGTTTGAGAAATACTATTTACAGGCCTGCAACTAGCAAATGACTAGACGTTAAAGATCGTGATAGTTTACGCCTCCATAGTAATGTTATATTAACCAAAGAATCCACGTTGATCCGGTATTATCCTAGCTCCTAGTATCCTTAGTATCCCTATGATCAAATACAAATTGCCCTGAATGTTAAACAATGCCATAGTACATCCCATTGATGTATCAAAGTAGTTGTAGAATTAGTTGTAGAAGTAGTACAAATCGTAGTACTAGCAGGATTAGATTAGTAGAAGTATTATAACTAATTAAGACTTGGGATGAAGAATGAGAAAACGTAAAACGATTCTCCGTGGGGAAGCCCGTGAACGGATACGAGTGTGAGTGTTATATACTTTGAGGCTGCGTGCCTGTATGCGCCGCCTGTGTGTGTATATGTGTGAGTGTTGGTGCAGGCATACGCCTGGTTTATATTGGTAGATATCTAGAAGATTTAAATAATTTACTTTTTACCAAGTCACTACTTTACTGTTTGATAAATATATATATAAGACGCAAGCGAAGACATGTCTATTCAGTAGCAATTATTTTAATTATAATTCACATTTATTAACATCTTCCAATTTACCTATAACTATAACAGTATTTATGAAATGGACGTACACTAAACTTCTTTGTAATCGAAATATATACGATTCTGAAATCTGCGTTATGATTAGGTTATCAATGAATCTTTATGCCTTCGTAATGTGTGTATCTTAACATACAAACAGAATAGCTGCTATAAAAGCATCATCATTACAGATAAAAGGAATATTTGGAAAACTGTAGAAGCCCATGTTGTGATCCTGTACAAATACATCAAGATAAAGATGGCATTTATTAAGAAACCAAACTGACTTTCAGATGAATGAACCAGTGAAGAGAATACAGCAGTAACCTCTATAGCATGATTGGTTACAGATTTTAGCCGCATGTTTATCAGAATACAAGACTTATCAGAAACACAGTTGTAGTTCTTACCAAATATGTTATAAAAACCAATGGATATATACGATATACGATATATTATATTTGATATATTGCAAATAATGTATTAATTACATTACCACTAGAATTGCGGTGTTATAAAATAAGTATGTTACTTTATCTATCTGTCCCTTGATCTATATAGCTAAATCTATATATCTAACTTCATTGCCTTAACTATGTCTTTCAACTTGTCAATACAGAATACATAACTTAGACATTGTTTTTAACAATTACAGAGCTGTCAGAGCTTAACACAGAATTAGTATGTCCTTTCCAAAAGGTGGAAGTCGGAAACCTAGACATTCCCGTTGTAGTGGATCATAGAAATATCATTAAATGTCTATCATATTTTTAAAAGACGTATAATTAGCTAGTTCATTATTTGTTTATATGTATGCCAATATGACATGTCTTTGTACTGTTGCTTCACTTTTAACTGATATAGCAATATCTGTTTCATTAAGTGGAAGGACACCATGCCTATTAGTAGATAGAAATAACATTTCTGTCCATTTATCATTGAATTAAATTCACTCACTCACTCACTCACTCATTCACCCAATACTTTTTAAATTGTTACGCTTTAAACATGTTTATGGTAAACAAGATCGAATTGTGCAAATACCGTATAATATTACCCAACTATATAAGAACTAACATTTTCAGAAATATATAACTTGGCTCTTCTAGTGGGATCACAAAACTAGTCATCATGCCGATCTACTTGCCTCAGTTAACAAGACGAAAGTGTTGTAGAGTCTCCCAAATATTACGTGTTTGCCTCTCCGCTGAAATTGACCAAGAAAGAGAATAAGCACGCAAGGAGATACACATACACATGCATAGACTGACAGATAAGAATAGTATATGTCATTCATTCATACTCTCATCCATCCAATCATTGACACACCTACCCACTCAATAACACACTTACTCATGGAGTTACTCATAATATCTGTGATTAATGCTAATGCATATTACGTTTCCGCGGCAATACGTTAGACATACATGTATGCTGCATCAGAGCGCGCCAATATGAGTTTGAATCTAAAAGCTTTAGATCTTTGACATTCCACGCATATTCACCATATCATTTATTAAGTATACAAGTAAATTAAAACTTTATTTTTGGTGACATATATCAGGGTTTTTTTAATATTTAATTAACATATCAGATGTTTACCTTTTACAACAATGACTAGGTTAACCTTAGTGAAGGGTCAAGGTGTTCTTACTTTAATATTGAAATATGTTAAGGAACATAACTACAAAGATGGCAAAAACCTTTATCAATAACCCATTTAGAAGATTAAAGGCTTAGCTACTGTGTTATATTGCCATAAAATGAAAAATTAGTGTACACAACAAATGGCATCAGAAGTTTTTGTTGTCTACAAATGTAATAGTGTTGTATGAAGATGTTTCTGTCGTTTTACTTGTTACCTTAATGTTTGTTTCGGTGATTTGTAAACCTTAATAAGGTTTATAAGTCTTTTTTCTTCTGTAAGTCAGTTACCTAGATGCATTATTGCATTTCAAGACCTCCAGAGCATTTCCAACCCCATTATAAAAACCTTTTTTTCAACGTCAATATTGAAGTGAACGCCATGTTAAAATTCAACCATTTCAGTCATTCATTTATGCCATTTTCGTTTGTTTTATCTTTCTTTTGTTATAACGCAAAAAAACCAGCATAGGGCATGAAATAAGGAACAGTAGAGCCTTTAAATTAATATTATCGATCGAAAAGTGTTAAAACCCAATATCCAACAAGCGCGTTTGCAATTTATGGAAACATTTCCAGAGTACAACATAGTAAATTACTGCTTAATATAAACTCTGGTTTCCAAGTGGCTACCTTTTAAATCCAGATTCCTTAATGCACCAATGTAAGAAAGTGATGTCGTTATTACACCATTCTATATTCTATTATATGTGCTACGTATAATGTCAATTTCTTTAACTTTATACATGCATACATATCTTTATATGCATACATACGGATACACCCAAACACACACACATACACACACACACACACACACACACACACACACACAGCACTATATATATATATATATATATATATATACACATGAACCCATATACAACATACAATGCAATCTCGATATTATGCCACTCTTTATAACGCAACCCTCGCTTATCACCACAAGAAAGCCGGGAACAGGATGCCACATACTAGAACGCCCTATTGATGGAGCTCTTTGTTCTTTTGTTAGTGCCAAGAAATTAAAGCTTGCCACATAGAATTATAGATATCATGCGATGACGCATAATTATCTCCCAAAGCAAACAAAGGCTTGGCTGAAGCTATGGGATGGATAAAGGGGTTAAATGATCAATGATTAAATTTGTTGAATAGCAAACATTAACCAAAATATTTACCGTTTAAATACCACAAGTTTGTTCTTATCATTACTTATTAAGTACATTATTCTATCAATACGTTATATTACCATAAAGAAATAGTTGTAAATCATTACAATGAATTATAGTATACGAGAGTGGATTTCTCTATAGCTCAGAATCTAGAAGTGATGCGGTATAAAGATTTTCACCCCAAAGCCAGTCAACAAGAAATAGTTGATTAATTGTTCTTCCAGGGCGATGTGATGTTAAACCTGTAACTGTTGGCGATATTCTTCAACAAAGGAAAAAGTTGATTTCTGCATTCACACCTAATATGCATGCACCAAAACGACAGTGAACAGAAAACACGCAGACCAGGAGCAAGTACTCTACTTGTGATTTTCCGACATGCACAAATTTTCAGCTCTAGAAGCAAGGAATGCTCAAGGTCCTATTACGATTTTTAGAGATCAAAGCTGGTGAGTTTGGTAACTAACTGGCATCCGAACAAGCTGCGATGACTCACCGTTTTGCTATGTGGTAGTTAATGTTTTCCTAAATGCAGGTTGAGTAGTGTTGTTAATTAGTATATATTCATATTCATGTGCAAATAAGCAACGAAGATATACGAAGTATGTGGTGTTGTGAATTGATATCTGTTACCAAAAGCATTTGGTTTAAAATTAAGCCATGGAAACAATTCGATACTAACTCTCAAATAAATAGATTGTTCTAAACAACATTTTTAAAATGGATGAAGCTATAGCTTCGGAAATAATACCATTTTCATTTGTGGTAGTAAACTAAAGAACATATAATATTGCTAAAAAATCAATTATATCCGTATATTATATTTTGAAAACGTTACCGAATCCTCTTGCCCGAAATATATCTGATTAAAAGGTGTGCATTAACCAATTTCTGCTATTATGTGTAAAAGTATTTCTTTTGTTATTAACTATAGATGAAAAAAGAAGGGAACATTATTTGTCTTTCCCTACCATTAAATCTGGATTTGTATCTTATTCATCAAATGCAATATACGATATATTTTCTGATTACTTGAATTGATTGTTTGAATTGATTATTCGAAATGATTGGTTTCTTTAAACTATTTGGCACATATTTTTTCTTTCTCACAGTCACGAACATTTAGGAATTGCCACAGACATCACTATATTATTATATAATAATATATATTTATAAAGTGCCAAAACCAGGTAACCCTGTTCTGTGGCGCTGTACAATAAAACAAAAGGTTGTTTAAAAAATGACTCATATCATGAGTACGTTAAACATTAAAAGTTAGGATATATAACTTGGATATATAATATGACTAGGCAATTTATTTCACAATGTTGGAGTAGCAACACCCTGCGACTATCTCAGCGGCGATGTTTTGCATTCATTGCAACCCGTGGACCTATTTATCAGGCAAGCCGAGAAGAAGGGAATTACAGTAATCTAACATTGATGTAATAAAGGCATGGACCACCGAGGTAAGTAAATCATGGCTACGTATATATTTTATGTTCCTGGTGTTCCGTAGGTTAACATAGGACACCTTGCTGATGCCAGCCACATTATAATTCGTGCTTAGATGTTGGTGGAGGAGCACACTAACAGTTTTGGCAGAGTCACCAGGTGCAATCAAATTACTATCAATTTGTAGTTGAAAATCATTGGAGTGCTTGCTGAAATCAGATGAAGTTAATACAAATAACTCGGTTTTGCTACTATTTAGTTGTCGTTTATTTGTGACTATCCAGGACTCTATGTCGCTAATGCACTAGACGCCCAATACATTATTGCCTCTGTTCCATATCAGTGACATCATGCGACACATATATTTGAATATCATCTGCATACAAATGCATCTGTTTTCCATATATTTGCACTATTCTGGACAATGGTATGGTATAGATGATGAACAGTATATGTCCCAGAACTTTATGACCGAGCAGCGATATACGAGTGAAGGTTTTCCGCTGAGCCAAAGGAGTCTTTCCTGTCTACAACACATGATTTCATGATGTCGAATGAATATCAAATAAATCTAGTGAACAACGAAAATTTAGTTACATGGTCCGTCATGGCGGTTGTATGATTAGATTGGAGGCCAATTAAATGTTTTGTTTTCCAAAATTAATATATTTTAATTTCATTGAAAAAACTCTTCAGTGGTAATGCACTGGCACTTATCTAGTTGCATATTCTGCAACTGTCTTTTTAATTATCTCAGTTAAAGAGATGATAGATTAGATTGATTAATTACTCAATATCAAAATTCTAAACAGTTCTGACTGTTGGCATGGCTAGGTGAACTTTAGTAATTACACGCTTAACGAGTACCAGCACATATCCAATAAAATATTATTACTATTAATAATAATAATAATAATAATAATAATAATAATAATAATAATAATAATAATAATAATAGTAACAACATAATAATACTTATTATTGTTATTATTAATATTTTTTGTATTTATTATCTTTATTATCATAATACAGATTTATAAAGAGCCTTCAATCGCTTTATGCTGCACTAAATAAAAGCCTGTCATTTGCTACTGAACAGTACTATCACAGCCATTTTAGTAAATACTCCTGATATTGAATTGAATCCGCTCGGACAAAGGTTTTCAATATTTACCAAAGGTATGCATTACATTTATAAAGATAATTATAGTATTCATGTCTATGGCCGTTGTATAAACTATCAGGACAATTTTATACGGGATAATTAATGTAGTTTGGAAGGACTGCGGCGATAAGATGCTTACTGCAACTTTCTGAATTTACTGAATGTAATAAAATCAAATATACTATATAAAAGGCAGTTAGTGTCTCCTATGCCATACGTTAAAAATCACAGTTGATTTTTCTAACATAGCATTAGGCAGACTCCTATGTTGATATCACATATCCAATAATAAAAATGCCATTCTTATCTTTAATAGTTTTATTAATACAAATAAATAAACACCAGTAATGGTTAAAAAACTCCTGTGAAAACGGCATCATCGACATCAAACAAAACTGTGTCTTGTAATCCAACATATTATGTTAATAACTCAGGTATTAACTTTAACTCAATTAGTTATTTAGACATCATCTTATACTTCACCTAATACATTGAGCCTTTTCTTATCAGCATATGACATCTTAAACAAATGATACCCAACTTCCACAATAATAATTTGTAAATTAGGGCTTGTGGCTTGCTTCTGTAAGTATCCAAATATGTTGTTCGGCAAAAGAAGTAAGAGATTCCTGATCGGAAAACATTACACAATCAATATGTAAATCTCAAAGACGAAGATTGTTTATTTACTTATGTATTTAGCATTCAAATTAATTAATAAATAAATGTATAATGCCACATTAATTGTGGCAGTTTTAGAAGGCAGCTTGTATCACTGCTTTCACATACAACATATGATATATTCAACACAAGTATATATAAAGATTATACGGTGTTGGGGCCATGATTCTTTGAGTTCTGGTGATTATATCTTAACACATTCATCAAATTTGAAATAAAACAACAGGAAAACAAGAAATCAACATTCGTAAATACATATGCACGCCTAGTTAAAATAAATAACTTATATTTGCACCGGTTAATAAAATATTGATAAATTCATGGCCCATTTTGTTATAGCGATAAATAACATAAATAACTAAAAAGTAAATTTCAAGCATAGATAACTTTACGCAAACTTTACATTCATCAATCACACATGTTGGCATCATCGTCCCCGTCATAATGACAAAACATAATCATTTATATTAAGTAGAGAAAACATTATTGTCAAGTTAAGCGTCATTCATTAATATGTCTAATACATAATCTAGTAATGTCAGTCTAGATTACTATCGCATGCAAATATATTATTCCTGTTCCTTTTCTTCAACTGGAATAATATAAAAAATCATTAATGACTCTGTGCTAATAATGACGATGATATTTGTCATCCCTATTCCGGAAAGGCAACTGATAATATTATCGGAGTCTTCTTAGTTCAATATGCGTACTACGTTAGTAGGGGAATGCGTGAAATAAGCTTAATATGTACATAATCAACTATGTGTTTTAATCTTTTCTACCATGGAGTTTTGATGATATTATTCATAATTACCATACTTTTCAGAGTACCTCTTGTATTTATTCTGACGTCATCAACTCGTTTCCGATAAAATGAATTTGCACTAATACAGTGATAAATCTCCACACTCTCTTATATGCAAATGATAATAATTATAATAATATTAATAAAAACATTAATATTTATATTAATATTAATATCAATATTAATATTAATAATGTTTAATGTAGCACCTTAACCGACCATGGATACGATTTAACAAAACATTTTATCTAACTTGAGTTACTTTAAGGTGTTTTAGGTAGCAAAATAAATAAAAACAAGATATTGATCACATGACGCAGACAAAGATCATACATAAATACCCAGTTTGGTAGATATTATAAATACGCAATTTAAAATAATTGGATTTAAGAAATTCATGCAAATTACTTCTTTACTTACAGCAAATTTAATTTGATTAGGCAACTTATTGCACCGTCTTGCAGCTAATATTCGGATAGACATATATACGTACATTGCTGTAGGGTTGTTTGACACTTTTCTAAAAGACTCCCGGCGGTTTCACTGGTATATACGTTGCATAAGATCTCTCAGATATAGTGGCTCCTTTCCACATCTTGAATAGGTGAAATATGATCTTGCCTAGCGATCTGAAACGAAAATTCAACACTCGAAGTAGATGATTTGACAGACAGAGATAAATCTATTATATAAAATATGAATTATCAGTCAAGAAATTAATAGGGATTGGTCTAAATTATTGTGTGTGTGTACTTACATATGAACCATATGGCCCTGTGTAAGAACCTTCGTATGATAATGCCGGAGCTAATATCTAGTTTCAAGCTGTTTTGACATTTCTAGATTATTATCTAATATCAATTTGTTCAGTTTCACCATGATGTTTTGCAGTCATATATATATATATATATATATATATATATATATATATATATATATATATATATATATATATATATATATGCAATACAAGCTTCAATAGAGAATAACTATCACTCCATTTATCGTATGACTTTGAGATTATGTATATCTATGTATCATTGTCATAACAACGATTTGATTTTAAGTTAAGTTATTAATAAAGTTCACTAATCGGCTTAGTATAAACGCAATATGTTTTTGGTACAAAAACAGGTTCGGTCTTTTAGTGAGGTAAGGCTTTTTCCAGATTAAGACTTTTCCCGTGGTGCTAGGTAAATAGTTTATCAGTTATTATAACAACTATGGTGTTATGTATAGTGCGATTTGTTTTTTATAATCCTGTGTCCAATACACATGCCATTTGGTGTATAATACAAACCAAAATCTTACATTTATATTATCACTTCTAGTTAGGATATATGTTTTAGATAGCCATTGGTGTATAGATCAACATTATAAAGTAATCACCGAATAAGTGTAGTCAGGTAATTACCAGAACATATGCGGTCTGACTAAAAGCTACAAAGATGGTGTAGCATAATATGTGTTGGCAATAAAGATAAAAAATCGGCAAAAGAAGTGAATTCCACTGTAATTTGCCAGATATTATAGATTGGGAATCGCTATGCATTCTACAACAAGGCATTGGAATGAAAATTGCTGTGCTTCTATATAGACAATGGTTAGGCTATATGTTATTGCTTTTGTTGTAGTGTTTCTTATTGGCAATATTCGTGGTGGTACTGGTTATGTTGGCGATGTTGCTACTGTTGGAGTTGGTGATGATGCCGATGGTTCTTTTGACGTTGGTTGTATTGGGATTATTGCTGGTAATAGCAATTGTATCCGTTATCCTCTCATTTGCGGAGTTGGTGACATTCTTGGTGCTGCTAGTGATGCTAATATGGTTATTGTATGTGGTGGTGATGGTTGTGATGGTAGTGGCGACGGCTTTATTGGTGCTGGTGTTTGTTAGTAGTTCTGGTGGTTGCGGGTGGTGTTGTTGTTGTGGTGGTGGTGGTAGTGGTGTTGATATTATTGCCATTTTATGGTGGTGGTGTAGTTCTGTCGTATGTATTTGTTGTTTTGTTCGTTGATTGGTCAGTGTATTGGTCGCTTTATAAGTGTGTAAGCCAGTGTAAGCTAGGATCACTTCCACACATTACCTAGAATCGTTATGTTAATTCAAACCTTTTTTTTAATGAAATATAATAAGCCATATTTAGTAATAAACAGTTTTTCTCTCTACACATGCTTCCACAAGCTCACACATACGCATGCAGACCATACAAATACACATACACAAATAGCCACACAGTTTATATATATATATATATATATATATATAATATTATATCAGTTATTTAAGCAGTATACGAGCCTAGGAAAGTAAATGGCAGACAGGCACATTACTTCTGCATATGATAATACTAACAAATATGGCTAACTTTAGAAATGGTTAACGAGATATAGTGCAAACACTGTAAAATGTATATTTCCAGTTAAACAATATTTTCTCATTAGTAACTTTAATACATTTGAAAATAAATAAGAATACAACTAAATATTTCAACAGTAACAAATTACCTGTTCACTATTCACTAAGCTCTTAATATTCTTGTTTGCTAATATCCTTTGACGGTCTTCAAACATGGATGTGCTAAAAGCTTTTTGTTTTGTTTCCTCCAATATTAGCAAATTACTGAGATTTACTGTAAAACATATCACTTGCCACGAACTAAAATTAACTTTCACCAATGTAATCTAGTTAGCGACTAAGCCAAGGCAACAAATTAACTGTGTTAACTCAGCTGGACAATTAAGCTCCCACTAATTAACTGACTGTCGGCTAAATAGATTTTTCTAAACACTTGCAGTATGACCAACCCTATAGCTGCAGACATTATGCGAAGTTCTGGTTATATTAGTAATGCATGTTCTAAATATGCTTTAAATATAAATCATTTTAGAGCAATTCACGTTGAATAAGGCGTAACATATAAATCTGCTGTTATTATTATTATCATTTGTATTTATTTATTTATTATTATTATCATCATCACTGTTATCATCATCAACATCATCATCAGCATCTTAGAAAAAGGGCAAATAGATATAGACAGGTATATATATATACACACAGACATTTATTTCTTTATCAAACTTTTCTCCTTTAATAGCATAGTTAGTTTGCTAAAACAATATGTGGATGTATTTATTTTAATAAGCCTTAAATATATAATGTGTTAGTGGTTAAGCTGTAATGAGTATTTTAATTTATTTATTGATAATTTTAACATAATTTAATTAGCATTAATATATTCCCTTTTCGACTATGCCAGAGGGGACTTTTAGCCCATGTTATCACATTCATTAATTATACGACATCATAGTTTAAGTAAATAAATAGCGAAAGCTGCAAAATGTTTAGTGATCTAATATATGTTAAATTTTAAATATAATTTAAATTATTTCAGTGCAATATATTTACTAAATCACATATTCAACTAGTACCTTTCTATTGATAATCTTACTTATTCAGGTGGTTAACCTGTTTTTCTCAGATAAACTGTTTTACTAGCCTGAAATTCCTCTTCTACGTGAATAATCACGTGTCAGAAATACATATTTGAAAACCAGTAACACCTTAAAAATAATCATCTGTGAGATGCTTAGTTTACACATGCCTTAGCAAAGATTCTGCTTCACTACAATACGTTTATTACCATAACAATTACACAAATGTGTCTGTCTAGTCCATTTATTTAATCAATGGCAGCATAAAACTTCAACCTTCATATATATCCTTTCGATGACTTTAGATGCTCTCTTAGAATTCACGGTGCTATATCAGAAAATGTAAATATTTCCCTTAGCAAAATTACATTGAACTCCAATATTTAGATATCAGTCACACATAATACCTTCACTAAGATGATTATGATTGCTTTATGGTATTCTTGTATCCGTAAACTCTCTTAGGTAAATTCATGTGTTGTTTTCACTTCTATTTTATGTGTACCTGTTTTGACTCTACGATTAACAATTTACTCTGACGAAGTACTGCTACCAATCAGTCCGTCATCAAGCTTTATCCTGGAGAAGTGTTGCCATCACCTAGTCTGTCGTAATGGTTATAACGTGCACCATAATTGTAATGTTAAGCTCTTATATTAACGTTAATAGATAAAAGCAGAAATAAGACACGTCTTTCCAAAGGAATACTAAAAGTGAGAGATGAAACATAACGTGATAACATTAATAAACGACAAATCTATTATCAATCAATCAATCAATTAATCCGATATCCGTCTCATTACACAGCAAGAAGTAATCCGTATGACACACCCCTTTGTCATTGTATACTTAATAATTAATTAACAGCTCTGACCCATAATAACCAAATTTAATAAGTCGTTTCATTTGTTTCTGAGAATAGGAAACGTTAAGAACATAATCATTCCCACACCTGAACATGACCAAAGATCAACGCCAAACAAATATAATATTTTTAATTTGAAGATAGATATCGCGCAATTGATTGATATTACTATATGTGGAACACAATTCCGTAACTGATCGATAATATAATTCTACTATAGTATGGAAGATCAAACCTTTCATGATCAGATATACTCACTCAATAGTATAGCCTACATAACAGTAACCCATTCATTAACAAAGCAAAATATATTTGAAAACAAAGTTATATTAATCGGTTAAATAGAAAATTAACAAAGAAAAATATCCTTAACTAAACCAGTTCAGTTTTATCTGAAATTAGTTTGTTTATTTATCTTAATACATTTCTAACACTTATTATTGGATTATTACCAAACCTAAAATGTGTATTATGAGTAAAATAATTATACTATATTACAATTTAAAGAACACCATATATAAATGAATAAAAATACCACTTTGATAGCATTAATCACAAGAACGAAAACAACATGATTGTATTCATGAAACTGTAAACTGTAGATCAGTCAAACATCATGTTATATATCATTTGATTACCCATAATTTCACATTTAATATTTGGCAAGATATTCACTGCTTGAAGCAAATGATAAGTTTTGACATAGCCCGCTATCCTTTGGTTACTTTTGTCAAAAGCCTCGGTACTGATATGTACCGTCCGATGTGGCAATTAACAGACAGCCAACTATTTCTACTTAAATCTATCCGACAAATCTTACTCTTCTGAATACACTAATGGAACAAGAACAACATAAAAAGCCACCACAGACATTACTTGTGATGCTGCTAGAATCAGCGCTAATAATTTGACGACTACAATCACTATTTGTATATCTCTGATATAAGGCACTAGATATTTTGCTAACTCGTTTGGCTTGATGAACCCAAAGTGTCTCTCCAGTACATCAAATAAAATGTATTACCCAAATCATCCTAAACAGGGAGTTCGATATCTCCTGATTAGTTCGAAATAAAGACACATCACGTAAAGGACGTAGTACCGCAGGCAGTTCATTCTCATGTAAATATGGTATCTAATTGTTAATTTATTGTAATTATGTGACAGGCATACGTTATGTAACGAATGCGTTAAATTAATGGATACAACTAATTGAAGATAATAACTATACTTTAATTTGCCTATTTAATGTGAGCAGACGGTTTGTGTTTCGCTGTGAACAAAAATAGTTGATGAAAACAAGTCCAATCTTTAGTTTGTAAATATCAGTATTCAGAAGAGTAAGATTTGTCGGATAGTTTTAAGTAGAAATAGTTGGCTGTCTGTTAATTGCCACATCGGACGGTACATTTCCGTTACATATCAGTACCGAGGCTTTTGACAAAAGTAACCAAAGGATAGCATGAGTATTGAGGGAATCACAAAAAGAATTTAAGAAAACCACAACAATTAAATATATATGTAATATTTGAAGAAAAGAACCTGAATACCAATCCTCCTTAATATAAATAAATACCGAAATTTACTAAATCACATAAAGAAAGTCATTTAGTTGACAGCTACTTGTTTTAAGACAAAACATATTAAAGAATATATATATATATATATATATATATATATATATATATATATATATATATATATATATATATATATATATATATATATATATATATAGGTGGTATAAATAAATAACATGTGACACACAAAAGATAAGTAAGGCAGTCTAAGAATGAATGACATGACTTATCTATGTTTTTTCTTAACGTAATTTGGTTTTGTATTGTATCTTTAGTTGGGAAATGGACAATGCGAAAGCCAAATAAGCGCTTCTGTCACTGATGAAAGCAACACAAAGAGAACGTGACTGGGAAAGATGTAGTTTTGTTACACGGAATATCCATTTTCTTAACAATAGGTTGATACAGAGTGGCGTGCGGAAGAAAGAGACAGAGTAACGCATTGCAGACAATCATAACAATAGTAAGAGAAACAGAAGCAGCTAAATCAGAAGCAGAAGTAGGACAAACCATTAACAATAACCATAATAGCTACTCGTAATAATAATAATAATAATAACAATAATAATAATAATAATAATTAACTGATTGTACTGATACCTGTAATTCGAAATTCAGCTAATATCAATTCTTTTCTATAGAAGACAGGTGTACTAATCGTATGGTTATCCCATCATTGGAATGATTTTTTATCATGTTTGTAATAGCGTCACGATTCAGGGATTATCACGGTATTGTCGCTCAGCGGACACCCTATAAATCCCACAATGCAAAGCGCGCTTGGTTTGTTTTGTTTTTTGACGTCATCATGCAATGTATCTATTGGATACGAATTTGTTTTACAGCAGTATTATATATAAAATAGGAATCACATTTTAATATCCGTTCTCTGTTGAAAACAATATTATATATATATTCATCTATTCTATAGCCAGATTGAATCTGATGGCTAGTGCATTCCGATATATATATGGATGTTGAGTTTATTGACAATAGATCAGAAAGGATAGAGTCATATAATCCAGGCCGTTTGGTTTTGTTCTTAGTTTATGGGTATCTACTTGCCAGACACTTTTTTACTGTTTATATTATATTAAAGCTATGCCAAAATGAGTCATATCACGTATCATGTCCCCAAATAAGGTAATGTGATATTATTCTTCAATGTCTGTAGAATAACCATTACTATCTTTTAAAAAGACTTATGTTATTAAACATTGGGCTGGTTTATTATTATTACTGTAATTAAAACAACAATGCCACTACCACCACCACCAACAACAACTACTACTACTAATAATAATATGTGATATTTATATAGCGCCCTATTCAGCTAGAAGCAGTTCTAAAGCGCTTTACAATATTATTATCCATGACTCGGATCTGTTTCGACCCAGCACACATCTCAACTCCTAAGGTAGCATACAACGCATGCTGCCATTATAGGTGCAAAGCGTTACTCAAACATATAGCCATCACGTCCTGTCAGGTACTCATTTTGTATGGATGAGTAAACCAGTCGCCATATGACAACATTGCAGTTCACGGATCATCGAATCCGCTACCGTTCGGTAACAAGTCCTACGCTTTAACTAACCGCGGTACTACTGCAACTTATACTACTACTACTACTACTACTACTACTAATAATAATAATAATAGATGTAGTAGTTGAAATAGTAGTAGTCGTAGTAGAGGTAGTAGTAGTAGTAGTAATAGTAGTATTAGTATTGATAGTGGTGGTGGTACTTTATATAGCGTCGTAATTAATTAACCACCCACTATAAGGTGCTCTACACTGAAAATATAATAAACAATATCATAACAAGTTAAATATATATGCAAACCAGATAAAGTGTATGTACATATTCCCACATAAGGGCTTAAGATTACAATATCAAGTTATTTGCAGGTGAGTGATGTATGTATTGTATTAAAATTAATAAATTATCAACAGTACGTATACGGTTGTCGTTACTGTTGTATGTTAAATATATTCTAAATAGTATGTTTAATTAGTTCAATATATTGTTATTACGTAGCTTAGTAGCCGATATATGACGAATATTGTATTGTATCGATCATTTTGAAATTCAATAAGGCGGTCAGTTACGTTGGGGATGTCTTCATTACTTCAATTTCAATTCAATTGCAATTCCTATTAGGTTCGTCTAAATATGTTTGCTATATATATATATATATATATATATATATATATATATATATATATATATATATATATATATATATATATATATATATATATATATATATATATATATATATATATATATATATATATATATATATATATATATATATATATATATAATTATATATATATATATATATATATATATATATATATATATATATATATATATATATATATATATATATAAATTTGTTATACGTGTTAGTGTGTGTGTATATGTGTGTATCTGTATATGTGTTTGTGTGTGTGGGAGACTAAGTAGTATTATTACCTTATTTGCCATTTTTTTCTCAAACCGCACAAAGCATGAAATCCAATCCAATATATATAGAAAACATTCTCCTAATAATGTGTCTTCAGAACTGATTCATTCGAAATATTAACGGAGTATCACCGAAATATTCATTTCATGAGAATCATACATGTCTTAGATTGCTACATATGGATTTGAGATTTGGTTTACAATAATAGAACCATTCATTAGAAACTCGACGACTTGTCCCAGACAATAGTTAATTTACGACATTATCTCATTTGGAGTATGTCCGTTAAATGGGATTGGAAACCGTCTTGATAAAATTTTAATATAATAGTCTATACTATGTGTAATGGCGTAATTTAAGCGGTAGTCACCATATCTAGAGACCTTTGAATTACAGAGGGAACATTTTATAATATAGCAGGTGCAATGGCATTTAAATAGCCGTACTCTGACTTGTTGTTCGAGATTCTCATCTTTATTCTATGGATTTCGCAAACATGTTCTGAATCTTTATAATGCATCACTATTAGTTATTGCTCTCGGAAACAACTATAATTTATTTAGTGAGGTGCCTTCCTTTAATAAGCAATTAATTTGAAAACTAAATACCTAAGTGAATAAGGAATAAAAGTTAACAGATATCTTTCTTAATACTGTTTCGTGTTTAACAACAGCGGATGAGTGTGCATCTTATGAGAATAACGTCCAGCAAAGAGCCCTCCCAGAATATAGCTATGCATTCTAATTTGCAGTGCATTTGTGCTAGTCAAAGTCTATTTCAGAGTTTTACCATGGGTTATAAGTAATCGTCTCATTATGGGAGAAAGATAGATATCTGACTAAATGAAAATTTATATGCACAGGTCTAGTGAATGTTTCTATTGATTATATATTTTCTCCAATCGTAAACTAAAAGCGAAAATGCTTCTAACTTTATTCTATTATTGTCATGTAATAGCTAAACAATTTGCATCAGGGTTTCTAATCAAAACATGAACTTAGAGCTATGTCAACATCCTACCTTTAGCCATCAGCCGTCGGCAAATTATAAAAACAGATTTTATATAACACATATTGTAAGGCAACGAAGATTAAACATCCCAGAAAAAGACTAGAGACATTTTATAGTTATTGATGGTACTTTGTTCATGCAATATAATTACGACTAGAAAAAAAGAGAACACAAGGTTTTTCTTGAAGTATTATCACTTAAAGCTGTACAGTAACCTTTTACTAGAACTAATGAACTATTTGAATTTATGACATCAGATGTTTATTTTAATATAGAGGCGTTTCTATCAAATTCGTAGATCTCTATTTTCTAGCCATGCATGGTAGAATTCGAATGACAGCGAAATTTGAGTGTGTGCTCTTTTTCATTTGAAAATCTGATATTATTTGGAAATGAAACCTCGGATATATATCCCAAATATGGTCAGCATCGAACATAAACAACGCATTCGCTCATTGCCTTGGCGATAATGAAGTTACTACTTATTTGGTTATTATTGCCAAAATCGAAAAGCAACAACAGAATGACGCCTCACACTTCTTCGATTAAAGGAAATGACGAAGGTGATTAGATAAAGATAAAAATAAAGGCCGTTCTAGTAGTAAGAATATTCTGGTCTTAGTAAGAAAGAGCAATTCCAAGGAATTGACATTTGGTTCTCTGCCGAGAGCAATTCAAGAGATTATACACATATGTGCTAAATGCCACAGGAAATCAGTTTGCTTGTAGTATTTGACACATACATGAGATGTACTACATCAGTATATATATAACAAAGAATAGAACTATATATTTATGGAGTGAAGTAACTACGTCTAGTTTATTAGTCTAGTTGTGGTCTCTGTTGTGACTATCCCGAGGGAAATAAATAACGAAAACTCTTGTTGGTTGATCTTGCTAGTGACTCATATATTATATAGGATAATGTTAGGATAAAAGAAATCCAACAAAGGTAAACAATATGTTTCTGCTAAATATAAGCTAATAGAAATGTATTAACTGATACAAATTATCATGATGACGATGATGATGATGATGATGTTTGGATGTATAAGTATACTAGAGTACGGCAATTACATGCACGATTCATATAAAACTAGACTTAGAAATAGCAGATTTGTATTTATTGTGGTGATGATGATGATGCCTTTATGATGCTTCTACCACTTATTTACTGGGTAGAAGTAAATGACTGCACACGTGACATAAAACGAAACCGGTTCATCGAAGTATCTTCTTTAGAAGTTAATACGACGTGTTATCTTTCAATATAATGTAATGCCGTCTAGTTCTCTCTGATCGGTGAAGTAGCCGAGAGTTCTAACGTTGAAGTGTCAATAGCACAAGTTAGAAACTTTCCAGGTTGTAAATTTAAATCCAAGTCGTACATGTGTCTGGAGAATGCATTTTTTCCTGCCGTTAAATATGGTATGCTCCAGAATCTAGTATTCTCATACAGAATATGCAACCAAGAATTTGAAAGAAACACCCTATATCAAATATAATTAGATACACGATGGTTTTGCTATTTTATCAAAATGCCGTTATTGCATGTTATTCTGGATAAGAAAAAATCAGTGATGGCAGCTGAAGTTGTTCGATAGGATGAATGATCACTCAAGTTTGTGGTTGAGTGAGTGAATAAGTGATTGAATTCCTGCTTTAGTGTGTGACTGAGTTTTTCCCATTGACACATGGACTGAAATATATAATTTACAATAGTCATTTGGTAGTCGCCTATTATAAAATATTCAAGCCGTAGTGTGTAAACTTTCTACGTAGTAACGAGAATAGTGTCTACCCACTTAATGAAACATGTATTTAATATTTCAATATTTGCTGATGCCGCAGTACAATGACATAGTGATTTTGATGTGATGTTGGTTAATATATCCTTTATGATTGACTGACGGTAGTAATGGGACTATTCGGGGCCAAAGCGATATCTGTCAGGAACATTCAATAACATCTCACCTATGGCGATCTGCTTGGGTGTAAAACAGGCAATACATGAATTAAAATTAACTATTACTGCACTTTATAATATATGTGAGTTATTTCCTTTTTATCCAATGTCCTCCATTATTTCTGTAAATGTATCCCTTATCCGTATACACTTATATTGTACGAGATTTAACAATAATATATATATATATATATATATATATATATATATATATATATATATATATATATATATATATATATATGCCCAAACACACCTACCCATCAGCCATCCACGTGCAAAACCTACTTGCCCAAAATCTACCCACGCACAACACCCATGAAAATTCACAATTAGTATAAATTCTTTATTGCACCTGTGTGTATATATTTTGTGTCTCAGACTTTTTCATCATCATCGTAAGGTAAAATATGTGCAGTATTCCAATGTCACGACTGCATTTGTCTGTAGAACTAATCAGTATTAGTTCGTACAGTTCCTATTTCGTAACCACGTTTCAGTTTGCATTGATATATGACTAAAGAACGACTCAGCATAATATGCCATATGCGTTCTTACACCATGATGAAAATTGGCAGTTTTATTAATCCTAGCATATTTATGGCAATGGCATTCATTACATGGAATATGTTTAGATCTAAACACTGAAGAACAAAGCATTTAGTGGTGTGCAATCTTAGTCTATTGCGACTAGCAATTAGCTTGTGGCTGGGAGTAGTTTGTTCCACACATTCAGCACATATAATTAACTTTCTACCAATCCAGATCCCCCCGTGTTATGCGATGGTTTATGCGCAAGGGAAAATCCAGGATTTTGTTGGTGGGGAGTCTAAACAAGGGCAAACCCTATTATGCGAGGAACAAAGTGTCGAGGACCGTTGCGTGGAAGAAAAATGAAAATCTGCTCCTGCTTAGATGTCTTCTGAAGCACTACGAACTCCTATCACATTAAACATATTAAGCATATTATGCATTATTTCACTAAATTAACTGACCATTTATTTCAAAGTGAATACTTATGAGACATAAACAATGATATTTAAAATATGTATTACTTCATGCATCAGTTACTCAAAAAGGGTACCCTTAAACAAACGTCTACTAACCTTTCTGCAACATTTTCGGAATCGATATGTTTATTGTAATGTATTTTCATTAGTGTTAAGTCAAAAATATCTTGTGTCAGCCATTCAGCTCCTGAAATGGTTTTTGATTAGCCTCAACACAGAGTATATCCTAATACCAGTAACATTATAATGTTTGGTAAGGAATCTGAATTGTAAAGGCTAAGGATTTAATCAAAGTATCAGGTACGTCGGCGCTATCAGATTGATTAGACCACATATTGAATCATTTGGATACCTTATTATCTAATGCTCTGAGTTAACATGTCATCATGCAATGATTCAAATTGCTCTGTGGGAGGCATCCTTAGTTTGAATATTAAATATGGCATTAGGTTGAGCAAAACACTTACTGGCCAGCGGTTGTCTGCAGACAAATCGTTCTGCAACTGGTGCAGTAAGATATCAATAAAAGGAATGCCAGTTGATATATTGTAATAAAGAAGAGGTGTGTCAGCAGGTAAATTCGACCTATTACACTGAACCATTGGAGTTCATGGCATTTCCTCTTCATTACCTATATATGAAGCCATCTGCTTTGCTTCGTCGTACCATCTCTGGAATTATATACCAATATCATCCCCCAAACATTGAATCTGTGATTTGATATTGTCAATGATTAAGTATGCCTCAAATACGTCAATATACCTTCTTTGTAGCTTAACCCAATTCTAACGAATTTCCTTAACCTCTAGACAAACTTGTGGATTAACCATGGCAAGTGACTTCGTGTTCACCACGCTCACTAAATGTTTTGAAACAAGAATGTCTTTCAACCTATGGTGTCTTGCACAAACCTATGATAATTAATCATTTCAAAATTATTCTTAGGTGGATTATTTTCCTCTTAAAAATCTAGTTAGATCTATTGACTATTACTCATCTTTATATTTATACATTTTCATGAATGTTTTAATGTTATGTTAAGGGGGGATGCATTATATAAGCAATGCTTCAATCATCTTCCTTAAACATTTTCAATTGAATTTAAAACTTTCAGTTTCTCGTGACGAACATTTTGAGAGCAAGCTCCAGGCATTGTTGCCTCTTGGAAGCATTCTCAATGCGTGGTTGTTTAAGAATGACAAATTCGCAGTAATACTACTAGTTATTATGTCGGTAAATGATTTATTGCATTTAAAGAAGGATATTATTGAAGAGCTCTGAACAATTAAAAGATGATTAACTTCTCAACTAAGTATTAAGTTGTAACCAGGTGTTCTAATTACAGTGATCTATCGTTCTGAAGAAGTTTTAAGCCAAATATAAAACGCGGAGCGCACAAATTATTATATTGTTACAGAAAACGATGATGGGTTAAATAACATATATATTTAGGATAAATAATATGTGGAGCATACCCAAATCCTTAATATATATATATATATATATATATATATATATATATATATAAGAAGCATAAGAAGTATATGAAGAAGATAACTAGGTTATATATTATATAACTAAGTTATTGTTTTTTAATATATGTCATTTAGAAAATTTGAATTAAAGCATTCCTTCCTATCGAGGAAAATTAATGCAAAAGGCATTATGATTATTTATAGTATTCATTAAAAGTTGAGCTATAGTCTAATAGATAAATGCCATTATATATTTTAGTTATCTGAACGGATATTTACAGCATTAATTGTGCCAGTACAAATTATTGATGAGAAATGATCATAACAAAATTCATAAAAGGAGGAACTCTTAGGTATGGTAAATGTCTTAATTTCAAAGCCATGTCTTAGGCCATAAGTTGATATGTTATTTTGATCATCTGGTTGAAACCGCGGAATCACTCAACTTGAGTAGTGATAAAATGGCATACCATAACATGCCAAGTGTTCTATCTGTTTGACCATGTCTAAAATAAAGGCGGCAACTCTGTTCTATAATTACGGATTGTTCATAATGCTCATCATCTTTATAAACCACGAAAAAGACTATTACTACTGCTAATGCTACTATTACCTTTGCTACTACTAACGCTATTTCTGTTCTAGCAACAACAACTACTACTAATTTAACACCGCCGAAATGATTTGCTTGATATTCCACAAAATGGTTTAATTGAATTATATACTCTGTCATTCTTGTTCATTAATAATTATTTCATATTAGCATATTATTCAGCCTAATGCTGTGTTAGGAAGATCGACTGTCTTCAGGAAGTTGCAGTTAGCTTTATATCGCCACAATTCTACCAAAACTCTATTCACAATCATATATGTTATATGTTTGCTAATAGTTTATTATTTTATAATGATGATGATGATGATTGGTGTTTTACGGCCACTTTTGTGCACATGGTAGGCTAAATGGGCCGAGCGACCTCCAAAGGTAATGAAGCGAAGTCAAGGATGAAACAACCTTCAGATATGCCCACGCCGGGATTCGAACATGGGTGGTAGTGATCTATGGTCCAACACACTACAGCTAGACCACGGACACGCCCAATTATAATTTATAATGTAATATATATATATATATATATATATATATATATATGTGTGTGTGTGTACGTGTGTGTGTGTGTGTGTGTGTTTGTGTGTGTGTGTGTTTGTGTGTGTGTCTGTGCGAGTATGTGAAAATGCAGAAAAGGTTTTAATAAGCATTTTAATCAACATATATAATATAATATTTAAATATGTGTCATGCCAATGAGAGAGGATTCCCCATTACACGAATAAATTGAGAGAAAGGAAAACCAATACGGCATTATTTAATTGGCTATTAACCGGAAATGCTTTCTTCAATGGATATATTAATCGTAATTATGTTAATAATCTGTATTTTGTATAGTCATAAAACTACTGCGAATACTATTTAATGGTTTATAATTTGCTTTTTCACATCACTTCTTATCTAATTATATTGTTGTTAACACTGAAGATGACTTCAGGCGGGTAATGTTTTGTTTTTAATTATCCAGACCATATAAACTTCATATAACTTCATATAAACTAGACTCTGGTTTCTTCTCATTTTGAGACAATATACCATCGGTGTGACAGAAATGATACTAGTTAGCGCATCGTAGAATATTAGCCAGGAAAGTACGGATTTGACTCAGATATGATACGGACCTGGACAAATGTTTAGATTAACAAGCCATGATACAACACTGCACGGTAATTATTGCTGATACTTTTACGGTGCCATCTGTTGCAATTCTGGTAAAAAAAACCATTATGTGCTATAAATCTGTCCATGCAGGAGCTCCCAGGTTATGGAATAAGTTACCAAATCATACTAAAACCAAGTAAAGAAATATTTTGTAAGACTCAAACTCCACTTATTTCAATTGGCCTATTTACAAAATGTAAATGAGAATATTATTATTATTATTATTATTATTATTATTATTATTATTATAATACAGTTATTATTATTATTATTATTATTATTATTATTATTATTATTATTATTATTATTATTATTATTATTATTATTATTATTATTATTATTATTATTATTATTATTATTATTATTATTATTATTATTATTATATCATATCAGTATACGAAGCTCCCTAAAACTATGTTAGGAAATCAGCTGTTCAAAACTATTCTTGTTAGCATTATAAGTATATTTGTAGCGCATAACAGAGGATTTACTAACTCTATACTCCATAGTATATATGACATCAATTGCATTCTGTAAATTCAGAAAGTTCCATTTAGCATGATACGATTTTGATAATAGTTTAAAACTCTATCAGCAGCGGTAAATATGCATACTATTGTTTACCTTCACAGATATAGTATTTACATTTGTTAGACATTTTGTGATCACATCATGAGTATATATTAACCTACTAATAGTATTACCGTCAAGTAAGGCTGCTTTCTAATTTTGTGCAGCAATGCAAATAATGAGGGCCGTTTATTAAATTGATATGAATGCGTTATTATTATTATTATTATTATTATTATTATTATTATTATTATTATTATTATTATTATTATCAATGTTATTAATGCTATTAATGTTGTTTTCTGTTGTTGGATATATTTTGTTAATTGATAAACCTTAACTATTTCAATTATCCTAGTAATAACAAAAAGGCGAAATGTTTTGAATTTGATTTTGACTACTTAATCTTTTTAATTAAATGTTTTTGTGATTTGAACTTTTCTAGTTAATATTCTTCTTTAACTGAGGTAATTGAAAACGACAGTTGCAGAGTGTGCAGCTCAAAACTTTACTATTTATTACGTTCCTTTAATTATAGAATCCTCATGACAAGTCATGCTACTAAGATTTTGATTTCCCCAAAATATGCATACATTTGTGTGTATGTTTCTACTTATGAGTATATGTCTGTCTGTAAACTATTTGTTTATATGTTAGTTCTGTTTTTAGATGTACGCGGGGAGGGGGAGGGGTATGGAATTATATGACAGTAAAGTTATGAGAACATGTTAAGTGGTTTTTTGAGGTGTGAAAGGGGACCTTTTAAAGAACTAAAAGAAAAAACCCCAGAATTTAAAAAAAACGGGGGGATTTTTAAAATTTGTTAAATTGCATTCTTAAGTATATATAGGGACGCCTCCGTGGTCTAGTTGCTAGTGCGTTGCACATATCACTACCACCTGATTTCGAATCTCGTTGTGGGCATATCGGAAGGATGTTTTATCTTTAAGTTCGCTTCATTACCTTCCTGGTAGTTGGAATTAGCCAGAATATTCCAACAATCAGGCAATATTTCTTATCTAGTGTTTGATAAATAAGTTGCATTATGTGCTTAATAGCAGGGATAAGTAAGCATATATATAGGATCAGTCAATAAATCAAGTACTTTCGATTTGTTCTGTCTTCATTATTGCAAAGCAGGGTTGCAGAGTTGTAGCCACATGGTGGCTGAAATCAGTTAAAACCTGCTAAAACTAATTATGTTCTACTCTGTGCATAATAGCATAAGAATATATTTTCAAACCTATTTGTGATACAGATTAGACCCATTCTGTTCCCCTTTAGATGCTATGGGGGAGGGGGGTGTATAATTATATGACAGTAATGATCCCTCATAGCAGAACATTTAAAGTGGATACAACTAATTTCAAGAGATGTGAAAGGTGATCCTTTTATTGAAATAAGCTGAAGAGATGAACAAAACCCTAGAAGTTTGGACATAAAAACAGGAGGTTGTTAGTGAACAGTTATATTAGTCAACAAGTCAATACTTAAAGAAGACTTCCTATGTAATACAACGGATTTCCTATTTGAGTGAAATAGAAAATAGTCACTAAGGGACACCTTTCAACCAGCTACATTTTGATAAGATAAAGCCAATGACTTGTTCAATGCATAACATAATAGAGTTCCTAACGCCACAAGAGGGTCCTACTATTTCTATAGATTTAGCCCCAGGCATATTAAAACAGTGTTTAGAATAATGCATTTAGCTGTCAGTGAGTTAATCAGTGGTAACTTTTTTTTTTCCAGCTAATTTTACACTGGTAAGTTCTTTCCAGGGGTTATTCATTAACTAGATTATGTTGGTAGAAGTTAATTTTAAGTCTGACCGAGTGGTTGCTAATTATAAATTTTACTACTTTGCTATTATGTCAGTTTCTAGAAATAATACTACGTGTTTGCTAATTCCATTTTCAAGACAGCTAATTTCGTTAATTTACTCTCGATGGTTCATTAGGATTATATTAAAAGAAAACTGAACATTCTGAAAACTGAAAACGACGTTACATTCATTTATGTTATACAAAAGTGACGTTACTAAAACAGTTTATTGCATCACCCCCGACCATTCTCAAGTATCTAAACTATTAACAACACATCTAAGTTAATGGGATACCGGACAAATGGCTGATAAATGGCATTTTAGCAGACAATTCCATTTGGAAATATGTCGTAATGCATCTGAAAGCAAACGAATAAAAGATCGGAAACATCTTCATCGAAAGCTCGCCATATACTATTTGTTTCAGACGACCACCCTTTTTGAATATTATTACACCATTAGAAAATAAACTTCTAGGCAACAAACATAATATCAGTACATAGCGACCACGTGACATAACAGACAAACATTTCAGTTTGCAGAAACGCTAATGATAGAAACGTTGATCTAGAGCTGTATAGTCCTTGCACTATTAGCGTTTTTTGGAGGGACGCCGTTCAGATGTTTGGCTCTGTTATCCAGCATTTAAATAACTGTAGCAAGCACAATACTCTCTTCAACCATTATAAGTACTCTAGACTCACGAATAGAAACATCTGGTGTGGTGGCATGCGGCACAGATTTAATAGATGGTATGTTTTATATAAAAGGTTGCCCATAAAATTCACCTTAGTGATATGGGGGAATTTAATTATCTTTCCTAGATCCAGTTACATGCCGTTTGTACTATGACATTCGGCGCTCGCGTTTCATAAATAACACTAAGGTAAGTTATTTTAACAGTAGCTTAAATAGCAGACATTAGGTTTGGTTTGAAAATGTCAACACGTAGATTCAACAATACCGAAGCTATGTCTCTATTATTGTCTGCTTTAGGACACATATAACTTTTTGTAATAGCAATTAAGCTATCAGTTTTAATGGAAATCGCCTCTTGTCGCCTGCAATTGGAGTAAAGGGTGTGTATTGTATTGCTTAGCAGAAAGATACAGCAATAGTCTCACAATGGCCGTGATTTTACTTCAGTGTTTTACCCCTTATTCTCATTTTGTTGCTTGGCGACTTAGGTTCTGGTGAAATGTTACACATGTCTCAGCTTGAAATGATGCCACTCTTGGTTTAGTCCACTGAAGAACCGTCCAACGGATGAATCCACGGTTCAAGATTATCTGTTCCAGTGTCACACACACACACACACACACACACACACACACACACACACACACACACACACACACACACACACACACACACACACACACACACACACACACACACACACACACACACACACACACACACACACACACACACACACACACATATATATATATATATATATATATATATATATATATATATATATATACACACACACATACACAAAATAGGGAAAACATTTTAACTTAAGTTAGAATGAAGTAAATATCGGCCTCGATATATTTTAGATCTAAATTGAATGAAAATAAATAATATTAGACACCTTTTACCTTTAATGATTAATTATGAAACATTTGAATGTATTTATAACCATTGAGTAATTAAGTGTTAGTGAACGTAATAATCTGTAAAAACAAGAGCACGAAAGTAATCAGGATTTATGTAAGAAGGTTTGCCAGCATACTTTATGTTCCTATTGTATATGTTGTTGTGTAGTCGTATTTCAGATATGAGTTAACACTAACTATCAAGTCAAACTATTGTTTTTCCGTGTGAGTTTGTCAACAGATTAGCATTGGTTTATTACTGGTTGTGTGCCTAGGCATACCAAACGCTCTTTCAAATATGTTGCTTAAATTTATAATATAACCATTGCTATAATTTAAAAGTTACATTGATAATATATTAACGTACTTGTTTCAGTAGATATATTTAATTTCGTTTAATGTAAATTACTGAAATAGGATATCAAGTATATTATCTAGTCTATATATTTAACACTAATGACGTTCTTTAATTAGAAGAGAAGTCAAAATATAGCTTTAAGCAGTAATTAATCGCACTTTACTGGATAAAGAAAACAAACCACAGCTAGATCGTAAAATATATGTATAGTAGCTAATATTGAAAGCTTGGATTGCCACCGGGTTGTATGGGAAATTTGGCCATATGTAGCGAAACTGTAATAACATAGTGTAGACAGTAATAATTGTTTTTGATTAACTTGTTTTTTTTTAAAGCGCTCCGACAATTTGTTTTCAAATGTAACATGTAATTTGGATTCGCTAGACCTACAAACAGTATATGGCATTGATCTACTATATTTAGTTAATAAACGAGTTGTGGTTTCGCACCACAAATGGAAATGGTAGGTTTAATATTTCCAGCTGGCAAGAACGGGAATATTCTAACAGTAGGATATAACATTATGGTTAGTACTGTCTGTTCAAACTCTTATGTTATCAATATATAATTGATAAAATAAGAAAAATCATTTTGTGTATCTCTGTTAAACCAGGAAGGGATAGTAGCCTACCTGGCGATGCTACCCTATTTTTAAAGTATCCGTTGCATTTAAGTAAATACATCCCTGCGGTAATCCATGCTTGGCATGATAATGACGGTAGTAATGATGATTATGAAAATGATGATGGTGAGGGTGACGATGTTGAGGATGATAATGATATTGGTGATGAAGATGACGACGATTATGAAGATGAAGATAATAATAATAATAATTATTATTATTAGTATTATTATACTAGTAATTATAATTACAACAAAAATATTAACAACAACAAAAATACTATTACTAATAATAATAATAATAATATTAATAGGCCACATTTATTTGAACCTCCATCTAATTATGACAACCAATCATAATCGTTTGACACGGACATATAAATTGTGGGAATTGAAAAGATAGCATTAGTAGTTGTTAAAATTCCAGTCATCATATTCGATTTAAGAACATTCTTAAATGTTATAATTTACATTGTCATTTTAATGCACTTAGGTTTATTTATCCATTGGCTGAATATAAGGAAATAAATTTCGCTGTCGATCAGCAACGAGTTAAACTTTCATTTGAAGTTACTTTTTGATTGGTGTGGACCCACCAACTCTTCTATGATGTAGAATGGCGAATTTCCTGTCAATGTCTTGTATAAATATAACATTATTTTATTCCATATATATATTATGTATATTAAAGAGGCTATTAGTGTATACAGGAAAGATACGAAATCTTCATAACACAAAAGGCAATTTATAAAAGAAATGATGTGTTACGTATTTTCTGTTTTTGTTTGATATACAACATATCATATGTGTTTGTAAAAGTATCTGTATTGTTCTTATCATTGTTGTTTATAAGGTATCTTTCTATAACTAGAATTAAGTGATAGAGAAGACTATATCTTGTATTTATCAAATATCAAACTGGGTTTACTCATAGTATTTAGAGGAATGCAGTTTTGTTATTAGTTCATAGATTTTCCTAATGTAATGAATGGCCATATCACGCTTACTGTTAGCAAATAATATTAAACTGAATCAGTGAATTTACTTGAACAGCTTATGGAACGAAGAAGTATTAGTATTTTGAAGTTGTCTCTTATAATTATACAAACAGATTAAAAACTTATGTTAAGTTATTGTTCTTTATTAAAAAATCAACTATGACGACACTTTAGAAAGCCATATTTTTTTACACATCCTATAGACTAATATAGTTCCCTATTATAGGGCACATTTAATTTTAACATGGGTCAAATTAATTGAATTCAGAAATTTAAAGTTCGTATTGTAGCAAATATTCGAAAATATTATCGTAAAAACATAAACTATTTCAAATCTAAATTAGTAAACCGCTAGACCTGAGTGTATAAACAAAGGAAGTAAAAACGAATATTGACCTTACTTGTATATTAATTAGAGTGCGGACGGTTGGTAATTTATAAACCTTATACCTTAAGTATGCCAGCCACTTTTTCTTTGTGATTACTGTGAATATAGTATATCTTTATGTTGTTATTATGTATTGGTCTAATT
>JAODUP010001218.1:87500-88734 GCA_025642065.1 Paralvinella palmiformis
TGACACAACACACCTTTCCAGTGCTTCTCATTATGCCTTATTGAAAGTGATAGCAGGTATAATGTTAGCAAATAATATAAAAGTTAGTCAGTCAATTTGCTTGAATGACATATGTAAAGAAATCCGTTATTTAGGACTACTATTTCGAAGTTCCACTTAAGCATTTAGAAAAGATGTTTCGTTTTCAAGCAAATACGTAAAATTATTATGTTATTTTAGAGTTACTCCTTTGGTAATTAATAATACATTTAGATTTAGCCAATTTCCGAAGTATTAAGTGAGTGAATGGATGCGTTTATTTCGGCGACACCTCGGTACAAATAGGTTATTTAATATTCTATAAAAATAATTGGAAAAGAAACACGGTTGGAACTTTTTACTTCCTTATAGCCAACTTTGGGGCTTTGCACTAAATAAAATGCCGATTAGTTGTATGATTTCTTAGTAAGGTTGGAGTTCAATATATTTATGTTGTTTCTGTGTAAATGGTCAAAATCCAATTTACAATATACACATCATACTATTAAAATATTTGCCAATAGAGTAATTAGGATGTGTTAACAAGACCATGGCTTGAATAACTGCTCAGGAAATATTAAATATCCGAGTGTTCAAATTTATATCTTGACTCGAGGTTCATGTGTGCCTGAGTTATAATATTGTTGGCTCTATTGGAAATGTGCCGATATTGACTAGACTGATAATAGCTGAACCACTGTAAATATTCCAGTATAAAACATATTCTGTTTGTTGGTGGACGCATATATCTTTCGCCGAGGATAATTCTGCTTTGAATATACCATGGAACAGTGACACATTCCTATTTGCGAAAAACGTAATTATTATTGAGATGCTCAAGGTTGTATGTATCTGCAAGTGATGATTACTTATGCTGCGGTCCAGCTAATGTTTCATGTTTGATCTTTGGAGAGATTATTGCGAGCTAGTGTTCTTACTATCAACTTTGAGACAAGGACATCAATATATTAGTGATGGACGACATATGGTTTTACAGACAGTTCTGGATCCTTCTATATATGTGTTGATCCAATTTCCCCTCATGTATGAAAGTCACACCTAGGATATCCACTTTATTGACCATAACATTTTTCCAATGCCACTGCATCACACCAAAAGCAGTGGCATTGGACACAACTCGCGTGTTTCGTGTGCTTTATATAACAACTTTAGTTGTATATATAATTCACCTTAGTTGTTTGCGGAAATATAATTA